>UYYF01000121.1:0-39033 GCA_900618365.1 Thelazia callipaeda
ACGACAAAAAATAGCAAGTTGAATCTCAGCATCTGGACAATGATCTTTTCTCAATATTCCTTCATACAATGCAGAACTGAACCTTACTGTTTATTTGGGATATTCAGAAGATCACATTAAATCCTCCACATTTCTAAAAGAAACCCTAAAACAGTGTTCGTTAGTTAATATTTACGTAGTGGACATGTCCATTCTCTCATCTTCTTTATGGGCATACGTCAGGCTCGTGTGCTTATGTCCGTTTGATTAGATGCACATATCTTTTCGGACCACGTTTAAGTAAAACAGTCCGTTTGTTCTAAGGTATTTTTAATGATTTATGAACATTTGGAGCTATACAAATGGAACTTTTTGAGAGTATTCTGATAATTTGCTCTATATTTTGCATGTTTTCATCAAATTAGTATCAGAAACCCTTATTCCAGTTCGTGACAGTTTTTAAAATGAATGCTTCATCTCAAATACCAGTGATGTTTCTGTGAATTTAATGAAAACTACTAGTTCGATTTTCTGTTTCAACTGCGCTCTTCAGCATGCTTAGCCAGCTGGAAGTCATGCCAAAAGCATCACTTGCAGCTGGCTAAGCATGCTGAAGTTATACAGACAATATCTAGAACTTCTTGTACTAAATTCGTTTCTGAAATTTGTATGACCAAATATTTTTTTCAGCTGATGACTCACCCCACGTTGTTCTGAATCTTGTGTCAATTTGTGATGCAAAATCAACAAACATATTATTTCTAATGGAATCAATCGTTGAGAGTAATTAAAAAAATATGGAAGTTAAAAAAAATAGTAAAACGACAGGCATTACTTATTGCTAAGATTCAGTGTGCAGATGATCAGCAACAACTTCACCACTGACAATGTTTCTAACTTTTTCAACCTTTAAGACTGATTTCAAGTTCCCTACCCTTTCCTCTATCTACCGCTATCGGCAATTCATTAATCTTCAGCTTATTGCACCAGTCATAACTGCAACAACAAAGATCAGTATATGTTGTGTCGTTTACCATAAAAGTACCACATTTGTGCCTGAGACCATATTTGTTTAAGAATTTGCCTTTCAGATTTTCAATTAATGTCTGAAAAGATCCATAGTTCATCAATATATAAAAAATAGAGAATCCTTTTCGATGTCCGTTTACTCTATATTTGGATGCAAAATCACTCCAATAGGATCTACGAGATATGAGTACAATACCCAATTTACCTTACAGTAACCTCGCCGCTCGCAACTTCGCTGATGATCTCTTGTTTCGCTCGGAGTTTCCAATGAATAATCTTCTAACAAAAAACAGAAATCACTCGCACCACAAATTTCATACTGTTCATCGAAATACGAAGAATAGCATACTAAACTGTCCGTTGGCTTCATTATATCTAACGTTAGAACGACCTCAAAAAGGTGGTTATCACTACTAAAAAACAAAACTTTTATTGATAAGTGTTCAGACTTTGCTCATAAAAAGTTTAAATTTTAAATCAAAAAATTGCTGAGAATGACAAAACATCAGAATCAACAAGGAAACCTATTGTTTGTCAAAAGAAAGCCGTGAATAAATATGTTAATTTGGTTATGGAAAATCCAATTTAAAGTTCCAAACATTTTTAAAAACAGAAATCCAAAACTCACAACAACGAAACCAGAAAAACTGGAGAAAACAGCCATATTACTTGCCAGTAAAAACACAAGTACATTATTTACAGTAAAATAATTGAAAGAAATTTGCATAATTACATCATAGAAGTGCAGTATTAGGCAACGAAAAGCAAGGACTTGTAAATCTCCGTCTAACCGCGTCCTAAAGTTTGAAATATATTCATTTGCAAATCCAGAATAATACACTATTTAAGTTAATAGAACTAACACTTTGAATAAAAGGCAAGTTAACATTTCAACTGAAATTAATCTGCAACTTAAGGTTATGACATCCGTTTACCGACACGCAAAGGAATAAAACAAGAACTTCAAGACAACACCAAAACATGAACCAATCACAAATGCAAGTCTATTGCCACCAATCCCATCTAAACTATATACCGCGCGTAGTTTTAACGCACCCCTAATGCTGCTTAATTTCTTAAGAATCATTAATTACTTGAATATACATTTGAAAAAATTGCAGAACCAACTGTAATTTATGCAACAGAATCAGAATATTTGAATAAAAACATCAGAAAATTGAAACTCACCACTTTTTACCATTCAAGTTATATGAATCGTTTCTTGTAAATCAGTAGATTTTTTTAGTGGCACAAATGAACACATCGTTTCCCCAAAAATTAATATTCAGTTTCAGTTAAAAAACTTCAACTGATTGCCCCAAAACACAAGAATATTAAAGGAAATGTGAGATCAACAATGAGAATAAAGCTACTCTATACAACTGCAAACTGTGCATAAACAATATCTCTAATTCTATAATAATCTTCACATGCACAGCCTTCTACATGAAAACGACCAGCTTCGTTACGTCGAATACTAGCAATATTGTTGATATATAATACACCTGAACTGAATTCAGCTCGAAAACCATTCGAAGTTAGTAACTGCTTCACGTCAGAAAGTTTAGGGTCATTCACAAATACTGCCTACAATGAAGGAATTACAGTTTAGAACTTTTGATATTTTTGAACACATAAATTAAAATATCTTCTTAAATCTAAAACAGTTCAAGAGGAATTGATATTTAATTGCTTCTGTTTCATCTTTTAAACAACTTTGTCAGATTTTAAACTTGAGATAATGTTAATATGTGTAAGACTGAAGTAATCGATAATACGAAAACAAAAGACCTGATGACACGGAATATTAGCAGAAAGCACGGGCTCCAGACAAAATGTATCCGCAGATGCAGCTTTCAAATTACTCATACGCATTGCTTCGCATGGTTCTACATCTTGCTCCATCTGTTTTAGCTCATCCTCAGTACTTTTCACTGGTTCCGCATTTTCATCTTTCCCTTCTAAACTTTGCATATGTAGCGGTGTCATCATTTTTCTTCTCAATATTCTTGCATCCAACCAACTCAACTCAGCGTCTTTTACCTGCAATGTATAATATTACAAATATTAGCGTAAGAATTCTATGATCAAAAAAACAGAATTTTTTTGGAGTTCATAATCAGGGACAATTCAACATCTTCAACTGCATTTCACATAATCTCATAAATAAGGTAATATGAGACTGAAAAAATTATTTGTAAACCAGAAGTAAGAAAAAGAATATGAAACTTTAACCGTCTGGAAAATAAGTGATGACATAACGGCGTCACTTAGTGTCACTTGATAAATATGAGACTCAATTGTTGCATCAACAATTTCGCCCAAGCGAGGCGTAAATATCTTACCCTATAAAAGAATTAAATTTGTTTTTTTCAATTAGAAAATATCATTATTGTCAGTACAGACTTCATGGTGTCAAAATAAACACTTCAGCAGGCATAAATGAAGGCATAATTAAAGGCTGAAATCAAATAAATGCTATAACCAAGAGATTAAAATCACTTATATCAAGGCTCACATATTGGAATGCCCACTCACAATTTTAATCTCGTGCAACGTATGAAATATATCACAAAGGATAAACTTATCACCTGCACAATTCCATTTTGTTGAGCATACTGCGCAAGATGTCTGGTAGCTGCTGAAGAACCATGAACAATTATTAACTGCTTGGGTTTTATCTGCGACAAAATTTTTTTTACCGATTCCCCATCGCTACGTCCTTCAAAATCAATGAAATCCACTTTGCAAAATACCTGTAAAAACATCTAAATTACGAAAATGTCTTGCACACAAAATGATTATTGTTAGTTTTTTTCTCAGACCACAGCATCAACAAGAAATAATTTATCATAAACTTACGAATCTGTTGTCCGGAAAAGCTATAAAATGTAGAAAGTAACCAATCAATTAAAATGTAATCAGACATTTTTACCCTATTCAAAGGGGTTTAAACATGACATCACCGAAAATATGTCTTTTCAGCACTTTCAAACGTTTAGTATCGCAAATTAATAGATAAAATTCTGTTTAAAATGATTTATATTTACATAGTAGTCAAAAAGGAACTAAAAGCAAAACACAGGAGTAATGTATATGTATAAATGTAGACGTACATATTTTGTTATCAAATAATTCATAGTTCAACGTAAAAATAAAGAATGTATTATTTAATAATGAAATATTATTGAAATTCATAAAAGTGAATAAGCACAGTTGTAACGGAATACATACACTGAGCAAGCTATAAATATGAATTACTGATTGCTTTTAAGACTGAAACTACCTCCATTTTCATGATCTGACTGACACATTTCGATGGCCATTCCCTTTCTTCATAAACTGGTACCAGTTGTCCATCTGTAGAAACATCAGCGTTTTCTTTATGATCAATAGGGATTTGAGGTACTACAGGAGTATCCGTAACCATGTATTCCTCGGGCCGTATGATCTCACCATAATCGTCCCACTAAGCAAAAATAATTTTAATCTATTAACATTTACTGCAAACTGCTCTTGTATAATCTAAAGCTAAAGCTTTTATTTGCAATTTAAATAAAAAATGAAATACGAAGCGGGAGGGAGAAGAAAAAAACAACACTAGTATTATTTTTAAAAAAAGCAACACACTCGTGTCTTCTCTTCGATATATGGAAATATTGGAAACGATTTTTTGCTTTGTTTGAAAAATGAAGACTTTTGTTGTTGCTCCCATTTCCACATGATATCGTGCGACCGCTGCTCTGCTATCTGCGCAACCGATAAATCTGCTGGAAGTGCAATTCATCAACAATGCACGAACAATTTTTAAAATTTCTATCAAGAAAGCGGAAATATACAAGAATACTTTACTCATTTTTTAATGTTACATCATTTAGATGCAACATAATTTAAAATGTTATTGATGTTCATCATTTACATCACTCAGATGTATTTTAAATATTAGAGAGAGAATGCAGATTAACAGTGTTTTGAAACAGGTTTAACTACAAGATTTATTTGCACCACTAAGCATTCATATGGGAAATAATTTTATAAGGACTAAAACCCGTCGCAGAAGTCGTAGTCGAAGAGTTGTTAAGAGTTGAAGTGGCAGTACGCTTTGAACTACAAAGCACATTAGGTATTTTGTTATTTGATGGTCCATATAACTGCAGAGGAACGATTAAAACGGGATCCTCGTCACTGTCATCAGATGAATCTGCCTGCTCCAACCTGGCATTTCGTCGCGAAGCTTCTAGTCTGAAAGTATTTCATATGGATTATTTTAGCAATAAATATTAACTCACTGTTACCATCAAAATAACAGATGTGAGCTTTATTAATTCAATTATTGACAAAATGAAAAACATATGGATAGGAATTTAACTCTGATATAGGTGAATGTTAGCTACAGATTCCTGTAATAAAAACTGCCCAACTTGTTTATTGTTTTATGTTTATACCATAAAGCTCACATCTAAACATAAAAAAATTTCGAGAGGTACACATATTACAGACTTGGTATCAATTATTTAACATAAACAGGTTTATTTCAAGCAAAAGAATAATTATAAGTCTTTTTTACCGCAATCGAGTTGCTTCACGTTCTTCTGCTCGTTTTTTCGCTCTATAACTTTCTAATTCAGCACCTTCTAAACGAATTCTACGCTTTACTTCCAATGTCAAATTACGATTGATAGAACCAGTAGGATTTTCCGCTGCTTGCTCAGCCATTCGTATCAATCGAGCTCCAAGAGTACGGTCCCCAGAGCGTCCTAAATGAAGCATTATTGCTCCGTCATCTTCAAAACTCCTAATACATGAAATCTTCACCTAAAATTAAAGTAAAAAAATGCTACCAGTTACAATAACTGAATTTTTCATGTCCGTACACCAATCTAAAAATAGTTCTCTCGAAAAACCACTTTCCATATCCAGACCACTGACAAGTACAACCTAAGAAAAGAAATTTTACATTATGGTATGCATCTTACCAAATCCAATTAGGAATTCATTAATAAAGTAAATTGAGAAACGTCGAGAAATTTCATAAAACTGTATTGATGAAAAAAAATTGAGAACTGAGTTAGAACTCTGGAATACAATACAAGACCTTTGGACTTCGCACACGTATTAAATCCAAAAGAGTATGACAAAGTTGGACATGTCGAAACTGAAACGGATTATAGCGACCAACTTCAAATGACTTCAAAACTTTATCGGACATCCACTCTACTTGCGATTTTGCAAACTCAACAACTGATGATGCAACATGACTGAGCATCACCAAATTATATGTCATTAAACCCGCCTCAGCGCTAAAAATAACTGAGTAATTATTGAAATTTAATTTGGAAATAATTTTGTGAGAGAATATTTTCTTTAACCATTCATTTCTTCCATAAATTCATAAATTTGCAACTAAAACTGTGGAAAAGGGTTAAAATTTCTCTGAATGTATCAAGAAGAAACATCATGTCAACAACAAATATGATGAGTAACATTAAGATTTGTTACTGACAGGCAATTTTTGAAAACGGTAAAAATATATATTCAAATCAAACTAAAATTTTCGAAATTTCAAGAACATATCTTTACCAGTCAAATGCTACATAAACAAACACATAATCAAATGCTACATAAACAGACTCATAAATTTTTTATCAAATTCGTAACTAACTTGTGCCACAATTGATCAAGCAAATGTGCAATCTCTAATATTCTTCCAGCGGTATCAATAACTACCATAACATCACCCCCATCTCTAACGGTGCCTAGAAGCCTTGTAACTAATAATTCATCGCGCTGCTTTCGTCGTGGCTGACTGTAAAGTGCGTTGAAAGCATCTGTTATAAGCAAATTTGGTCGTCCAATACCTATAAATATATCAGTACTTCTTTCAGATTAAATTTTTTGTTTGTTGAATAATTTAAAAAATCACCATCAAAAGTACAGCCATTCAAATGTCGCTCTTTTCTATGATTGAAATCAACGGCATAAACAATTTCTTCGTCTCCCATTTTCGTTATTCGCCATATAGCACCACCAATCATATGCCCAGCTGGTAGTGGTGTTATTTGAAGACCATTATCCCCTTTTAGTAAAATCTAAAACGAATTTCTCTTAATAATAACAAATTCTAACTGGAATACATTCGCAAGCAAACCATCACTAACTAAAACTCTATAAAGGGATCCAAAATTTTAGATTACTACAAAAAAATTATTTGTCATTTCCAATAAAATGCCGGCGAAAATCGCAACTAAGTCACTTTTAGTAAAAACAGATGGCAGCTTTCAATTTAACTACAAATAATATCTGAATTTTATAAAAAAAACGAAATACCGAGCAGTAAAGTACATTACTAATAAAATATTTATAACTGCTTTATGGTGGCGAAATAATTTATGAATCACAGGTAACAGTTGGACAATAAGTGAAATAAAACAAACCGTCTGACTATATTTCACCTGCTGCACCCGTTCGAATGCGGCATCAACATCGTCTAAATTGAACAGATCAAAATCTTCGACGCTGGTGTGACCGTTAACCCAATCATACAGAAACATTTGTCCCATCTTATACACGGGAACCTGACGGAATACTTCATTCTTAATAAATAATTTTAAGATGCTAGATTTTGAAAATTCAAATTTTATTCAAGGGTATTACAGAGAATGTGACCTGCAGATACCCTGGTTTCATATCGGTATCGATCTACTGATTTCTGGTGAATAAATTCACCATGTAACATAGCAAAAAAATATGAATTCCCTTTTAATCTGTCTGCATGCACATTCCAAACATACATTTCAAGTACTCATTTCTCATTTGAAATAGCAAAAAATCTGAAAACGCCAAAAGATCTATACTGACCTATTGATGTTTTCGGATCAACATTCTCATTTTGCTCAATGAATGAAATATTTATCATGAAAAAAAACTGTAAATTTAATTTATTGTTGTTCAATTTTCATAAATAGATACATATCACTTAAATAATATAAATATGGCTAATAAGTGATACTGTTTCCATTATATGAGGAGTGAAAATTAAAGGAGAAATAAGAAAAAGGGAAAAAAATACAATTTACATCTAACCAATTTATATATGTATTAAACGAATTTCTGCAGAATCATTATAGAACATGGAAAATTGATCTGAAAAACAGATTTCCACCCATTACAATTAAAGGTCTCTCTTAAAGCTTTTTGTTTTGCTACCGATGACATGTTCAGTCAGAGTTCATATTTTATAAAAGAAAGGTTATACTGTTAAGAAATAAAAAATATATCGAGATAATTAAACATGCAAAAAAAGTGAACGAAGAAACTAAAACTGCAAAAAAAAAGTGGTGAACTTACAGTAGCATAAACAGGACAGTTAAGACCACATTTTCGTACAAGATATGGTAAAGCACCGACATGCGAAATATCAGCGTAAGATAATAAAACAGCGTTGATTAAAGGGACACGCCGTTTCACAGCTTCTATGTATGCCATGTCAAACCGTTCGTCCCAACCACAATCCAACAAAAAATAAACTTGATCAACCTGAAACAAAACTATTCAGCCGAGGAAGTTATGATCATAATAATTTACTGGATATAAATTTGTAGCAAAATCTGCAGTTACTGACTGATGTCTACTTTAAATCTAGGAAATGATAAGTCCAAGTTATTCAAATTCTAACTTTAAGAGATATGCAGTTTGGTATGGAATTTTAGTGAGCATCGAAATGTAAAATATCAGCGTATGATAATAATTTTAGATTTATCAAATTTTTTCATTATATTTAAAATTCCAATAATTTAGAAAAGTGCATCTGAATTACTTGATTCATTCGCAATATCTTATTTTTCAAAAAACTCGAACAATGTTTTTCTGATACAACAATCATAATATGAAGATACATGAAAAGCAATAACTGTCTTGTGGAGCTTTAAAATCATTCCACAAATTATTTATGCAGTGCACAGTTAAACATGAAATTGTTCAAATTTTTTAAAATTGAAATTTTAAAAATCAACTCACCTGCAACAAGTAACACAAGGGTCCATCGTCTTGCACACCTGACAATGCTTCTAATTTGATGATTGAAGTCATTGAGCTGGAACAAATGATAGAAATCAAAAAATACACTTCAAGTAAGACAAAAAAATAAACCATACAACAACTAAGCATGGTACCCAGGAAAACTACAAAGCGACTTTTCTACCGATACATACATTTCTTCGCTGAATTATTTGTATTTATAAACCAGAAATATCATCGTAATCTAAGTTAGAATGGTTTGAAAAAGTGACAAGTGAAATGATTCGCTACGTCAAAAATGAAGTTAGGGGATGAGGTTTGTCTGGTGATTTCTGATTTCCCATTTGGAAGATGTGTTCTGAATGCTGATTTGTGCTGCTAAGTAACGCATTTACTAGCATCTTCTTGTGTTTTTTCGAAGATTTTTTCCGTTCTTATGATGAAAGCTGTCATTGTAACATAAGCATAATATACTTTGCAGATAAGTGAATGGTTAATTTTTTTCTCACGGATAAATAGAGCTAATAATGGATATTTTGGTTGAGTTTTGTACATTCACGTTAACATGTTGAGTTTTAGTTACTCTTAAATCTGTATGTTTTTATTCAGTGGTTTCCGAGTTATATTCAGCTACCATAATTTGTAGGATGACTCGTCATGGTAAAAATGCTACAGCATCTGCGGTCTATTCTTATTCAGAAAGGCGAAAAGATGCCAAGGAATCTGGCTATGGCACACTGTATCAAAGACTTGGTGCAGACTCAGTCAAAGAATTTGATTGTTGCTCGATAACTTTGCAGCCATGCCAGTAAGGCATATTTCATAAGTTACAAAACTTTGGAATCATTAACTGCGAATATGAAACGAGTGTAAAACATTTTCACAAGCCGCGTTTTTCTGAATTTATGTGATTTCATTTAACAATTTGTCACTCTAATTAACTTCTAGAGAAATTATTTGCTTAGTTTTATCTTGTAGATGATGTGTGACGGGAATTATACATTTGAATGAGGCGTTAAGCAGAAAGTTTTGAGTTTGTTACTTTTGTAACATAAGCTTCCAACTGATATGACTGTCAGTTCCTGTAAACTTAGTTGTATGTGAGTTTTGAAAGTTACAGAAATATTGATCAAATGATGTGCGTTCATTGAGTAGTAATTTACAAAAGTTGCAAATCGACACAAAATTGGGTTTTAATTAGCGTCATATATTGTGAAACTCAACAAATTTGCTTTGATTTTCGATTGTTCATAACCAAATGAGAATTGTGGGAATAGTATTATACTTCAAATTAATTGATGTAATACCTAAAAATCTTGGGAAGTATATCGTTTGGAATTCTCAGTGTTATAAATTTTATAGAGATCCTGTGATCTCACCTCATGGTTATATTTTTGATCGCGAAGCTGTCTTAGAGTATTATCTAGAGCAGAAGAAAGAAAATTTGCGAAAATTAAAAGAATGGGAGAAACAGTGCGAAAAAGAGAGCGAAGAAGCGGAAAAAGTATATTTTTTTCATTTTTGATCATTTACATGGAAATTATCGCAAACCTTTGAGCCGTCTGAATCATAGTAACTTATAGGAAAAACATTTGCTTGAAGAGTTGAAATTGAAAAAATTCAAAGAAGTGGAAGGTACGCCAGCTCATCCAGGAGTAAGACGAGATGATAATAGTGGTGGACCAACTACTTCAGCTGGTGCAACGCCTTCCGGAACTAAAGTATGTTTTCTGACTGACTTTCTGTAATTCATCCCTGAATGGTCAAAAGTATAACTTTGCTGAAAAAATTTCAGAACAATAAGCGTAAAATTTATGATTTTGAAAATGCAAGTAGTAAACGATTGAAAGACGATGAAATTTCAAATGTAGCTGGTGAAAAAGCAAAAGAATATCCTAGCTTCTGGATCCCGCAGCTGAATCCTTCCGTGGAACTGAAAATTGAGAAACCGGTGAGTTCTATACTAAATTCATACCATCATTTTTCAGATTTAATTGCCAAAGTCATATAATGATATTGATATCAAAAATAGTTATGCATACATGTCTGGATTCAGTACTTCTTTAATCATTACTGATTTGTCTGATGGTGCACGAGTTTTGTCATTGTAATGAAAATGAAGATGGGAAGGTAGTTCTTATAAATAATATTGCATTGATTTTTAGGAACATCGTGTATTCTGCCCACTGTCTGGTAAACCACTCAAGATCAAAGAATTGATGCCAGTAAAATTCACTCTTATGCCTCATGATGACGACAAAAAGAGTTTAATAGCCCGGAAAGTGCGATATATGTGTCCAGTAACACATGATGCACTTACGAACACAACTCGATGCGCTTATCTGAAAACTAGGTGATTGTTTTTAATACCATGTACTGAGTAGAATATGGAATGACCTATGCATTTATGAATGACATTTCGTTTCAAGGTTGTGCTTGTGATCCGATTTTTTGTTTTGTGAGTACGTATTTGGAAACCATGAAATATCTGTGTTATTGTCGAAATGACCACTGTTTGCGCAGTTAGCATGCCTCAATATATGTTTTTTGATTTTCCTCTGAAAAAGTTATTTTTATAGAATTATTGCAGTCAAAATGTAGTCACAATGGATTGCGTCGAGAAAATAATCAAGAAAGACATGATAGATCCAATAAATGGGAAACCTTTGAAAACTGGAGACATAATTGAACTTCAGAGAGGTGGCACAGGTAGTTTCCTTTGTTTTTGTAGTTTAAAAGATGGAATCATAGGGATATACGTGTATTAAAACAAAGTAGAAGGTTATTATAATTGGAAATTGCGAGCAGTTGTAGCAAAAAAGTATAAACTACTATTGCGAACTGGATAATGAAACTTCTCTGAGATGCATGATTCTTATTTTATAAAGAGCCGTAAATTTTGAACACATTTTTGATTGATTCTGTAGCAAACCTTTGATGATAAATAAAAGAATCCGCAGAAGAGCACGACAGACATTGTCGTTGGTGACAATATTTGAGTCATTTATGGTTTCAATATTTTTTCAGGTTTCGCTTCTACAAATGAAGTAAAAGCAAAGTTAGTAAGACCTCAACTGGAGCTGCAGTGATAAATAATTTCTAGCAACTTTATATATTAGAAATATTACAAGTGAGCATGTGTTCAGCTGGATGAGATTTTGTAGGCTAGATAATAGTCTTTTTTAATATTTCCTTTATCGATGCTACCGTTTTTGTTGATCTCGATCTTAGAATTTACAAAATACCGTTATGGATGTGCTTAAAAAACATGTGAGATCATAGTCATGCAAAAAATATTTCGTTCAGCTTTCCATTTTTTGTCTAACAAAAAGTAATTAATGATCTGCTACTTTAAAATTTTGTGAAAGAAATCGTTTTGAGTTGAAAAGACTGACTTGATGAGCTTTCATATTCTATCCAATTGGTTGCACTAAAGAATTATATAATTTTTCTTTTCGAATTTGCACGGTTTTATTCTTGTGCTATATGAATATGTCTAGATTTTTTGACTCTTTTATGTATAGAAAGATATGCTGATAAAAAAATGAATGGTTAACTTTTTTAAATGAGTTGCAACTCCTGCATTTCCTGTACTGATGGAAGTATTGCATGTACTGAAAGAAACTGCCCTTATATTACCATTGCAACTTCTGATGTACTGATGAATATTCGTAATCAGTAAGTTGGAAGTGATGTAATTTTCAAATATATCGTAGTCCGGGTATTAGTGTTTTTGTACTTTGAGAATTAGGATCCGCAGCTTCTAAGAAGTAATGATTTTGCTTGTTGCTTTACACATTTAACCGGATTGAAGATACTAAATACTGTCATGGATTCAAGTTTTGCAGATGTCCGATGTTGCGCAAAACGATGTATTCAAGAGGCCTGCTATGCCGCTGGTCGCTGTTGGTAAATAGCTGTTTTTCTCATTTGTTCCTAGTCCTAACTGAAAAATTTAGTAGATCTTTTTATATTACTTCACTTTCAGTGCATGCTAATGGGAACAAATCTGTAAACTTGCATGATAATTTAAGTGTATAAACTTTAGGACCTAAAAAACCGCGGTTAGATATAGTTTCAAGTGGACTACCTCATTCTATATCCCGTACATCACATCTTACGGCCCCTATTATGCTGCTTAGTGGTCATGATGGTGAAATCTATACGGCCAAGTTCAGCTCAGATGGAAGTTGTTTAGCGTCAGCTGGTTTTGACATGATAGTATGTAAGGATTTTTATTTAATGCTTCTATTTCTTCAATTTAGAGCTTTGGTAGTCTTTTAAAAGAAACTTGTGGTTAGCTTGCATAGGAAAGAATATCACTTATAAGAACGTAATGATTCAAAAATTTTCTGTGTGGTTGTTGTGAAGTTATTTTTAAAATTGAAATTTGGTGGTTTGTCTAAGTTATTTTAGTAATAGGATGTTGATTTCTTGTTAACACAGGCTTTATAACCTTGGTATCTTTTGATTATATATATACTTGTCTCGTGCTCAGATTTGTTGTGCTGATCTTCGTCGCTTCATCTTCGTGGAATCCGTAGTGGTGATCGAATGAGATTTTCACGCGTTGATTAAACATATTGATTTACTTCGCGTAGCGTTTATGGAAGTTCGTTACAATCCCATCCCAACATAATAACGAACTTCCATAAACTTCCACATACGGAATTATTTTGATCCTGCATTTCATCTGTGATCCAAGTTTGTTAGCGAGTATGTCATACTTTCGCTTTTTCTTGTCTACACTGCAATCATCATCCTGCCCAAACTAGTGTCATATTTGTCTTTAATTCGGCTTCAGAGTGGAAAGTATCACGCACTTCATAATCTGTTGCAAATTATCCCAAATATTCGTTGTGCCGTATTTCGTCATCTTTTTCCATCTCTGAGTTCCAAATCGTACTCCAAAAATCTTTTTCTTCTGTCACTAGATGATGGCTGATAAGCTGTTTTTCGGCAAGATTTTTATAAAACCGTTTTCACGACAGCTCATATCTGGCGTTTTCGATTTTGTATGCATCCCGGGGCCCATAACTTCTAATTTTACTTTCGTAAACCTTCACTTGCTCTTTCAACATGATTAAAGTTTCATGAAGTCACCTTGAGATCAGGTATGAAATTATCCTCCTCTTGTTCGCCTTTAGATTTTTACTCGCATGTTTTTGACTAACCAAATTTCGTTCTATGATAGTTTTGTGAAAATAAACAAGCTTCGCTTCGTTTCTATGCTTACCTTCTATCCCAGTGGCTTCTTCGTTTTTTCATATTTTCATAGCATTGTTGTGCCACCTGGAACTTGCAGTATTGGTCATTGATTTCGGAGGATTTTCTTGTGGCATATTCACCCGCCCCACTGATCACTATAAGTGAATCAACGTTTTCCGAGATTATTTTTTGCGTCCACTTCGTTTGATGTACCTGTTGGCTTTTTGCATCAGACAAGGAACTTCTCCACATCTAGACAAATTTCAGATTTATGTGGTGTATTTTTTTCGAAGTAGGTGTGAGGTATTTGACACTTTCTTCCAGGAAGATATGCTCTTCTAAGAATCGCTTCTGCGAATATGGACGACCTGCAATGCTAGTGATCGTAGCATTCGCTTGCTCCTTCAGTTTTTGTAGGCTGTTCGCATACACGAAGTTATGTCAATTCAGGGAACGGCCATCCCTTCTTGGCATTCCTTCAAAACGGTCAGAGACTGCTTTCAGCATCTCTTTTGGCCACTTGCTTTCTGCAATCTCTACTCTACGGACGAGTGCTTCGAATGGTATCATTCTACTGGCACCAGGTTCCTAGAGTGCTCTCTTCCCGGAATGTTTTCTAACCGCATCCGTTCTTCCATTGTTTTCATTTATGATTTCAGATACGAGTTTTTTCTTTTGCTCTGTATTTTATGCTTCTTAAATACATTCATTCGGTCAACGATTAGGTAACTCGGCAAAGCCGAGGTTATTATATATTTATATAATTGCAGTTTTGTGGAACGTTTATGGCGAGTGTGAAAATTTTTCTACTTTAAGAGGACATATGGGAGCAATAATGGATCTTCATTTTAGCACTGATTCTAGGTTAATTCACTAGTATAGTTTTCGGTTTAATTTTTCGTCAAATTTTGTTGAAAGAAACAAGGTTTTGGGATCTATGTTACAATTTGTTCCTCATAATTATAGACTCTAAATCAGTGATGAGTCTTCTTATGTCCTTCATTTCCCTACTATTTTTAGTAATTTTTCATTGCAGCTATATTTTCACTGCATCAACTGATAAAACAGTTCGTGTTTGGGATATGGATACTGGATTATGTATTCGAAAGATAAAGGCACACAAGGATATCGTCAATAGTTGTCATCCTGCTCGTCGTGGGCCCCAACTTATTGCTAGTGGCTCTGACGACTGCACTGTACTCGTACGTTTTTAATTTTTGAAGTGGTTTTATAGGAATCAGTTTTGTCGTGTTGATTCAAAAAAGATGTTCTGAAATTATTACTTTTCATAAATACTAAGACAAGTTCATTTATTCAACTTAATTTGTACAAGTATTTTCCAGATTCATGACATCAGAAAACGAGACCCCGTTACCGTCTTGAAAAGTCCTTATCAAATTACAGCGGTAACCTTCAATGACACAGCAGAACAAGTCATTGGTGGGGGTATTGATAATGACATTAAGGTATTTTTCATTTTTATGATAAATGCTGCTTTAACTTTTGGTAATATCATAAAAGAGTTTTTTAAAACAATAATCATGTATAAATAAGTTGTAGGTCTGGGATCTAAGACGGAACGATCTGGCTTATGTAATGCGTGGTCACACTGATACAGTAACGGGGTTGTCATTAAGTCCACAAGGGACGCATGTTCTTTCGAATGCAATGGATTGCAGTGGTAATTGTGAAGTATAAGCAGTATTGAAAACAAAACAAAATTATTAAAACAAACGCAGTATCAAGAAACCATATTTCGAGTTTAAATTATATTTCACAAATGCAATCCTATAATCAGCATAAATTTATATTCTAGCGAAAATCTGGGATATAAGACCGTTTGCACCGGAACAGCGATGTCTAAAATCATTTGCTGGACATCAGCATAATTTTGAAAAGGTTTCATACTTCACTTTGAAGAGACTGCATCCTTCTCTTTTTAAAATTTCATTCAATGCTTTATATTCATTCTCGAAAATTAGCTCATCAGTGAGGACGCTCTTGAAAAAGCAGAGTTTTCTTCAGTTTTCTTCTATTTATGTCCATCGTATTTCAGAATTTATTGAAATGTGCTTGGTCGCCAGATAGTGCGCGTATTACTTGTGGTTCTAGTGATCGTTACGTCTATGTTTGGGAAGTATTGTCGAGAAGAGTACTGTACAAATTGCCTGGTCATCAGGGATCAGTTAATGCTACTGATTTTCATCCGAAAGAACCAATAGGTAAATATCATTTTAAAATATTAGCATTTAAAACTTTTGAATTTTCTATTTGTGAAGGTTATAACATACAGAGGTGAATCATCACATTTAAGTTCCAACGCAAGATTTCTTGTGTTGATATTACGTCATTTTGGTCTCTCTCAATAAATCAGTTTTAAACTTTATGTTTGACAGAAATAATCTCGAATTAATAACGCTTTTCATTGTCAAAACTAAAAATATATAGCACAGCAGAATTACATTTCAAAAAATGAAAAGTTCTGGCAAAACTGAGAAACAGTAGGACTACTGCTGATAATTTATTTGGTTTTCGAGGTTACCGAAGCTTCATAACTTTTTCCAATTTCAGTGTTATCAGCTGGAAGCGATAAGAAAATTTATCTTGGGGAAATTGAAGCTAATTGATCTCTTAACTTGTTGTGATTCGTTTTGTTATGTAATTTGAAATCAAAAATCAAAAAAAAACTTATAGATCTTATATTGTTTGTATGTCTTTTTTTGAATCTGAAGGGTTTTGTGCCTTTAATCGATTTATTCCTGTTGTATCGAGTTTGATTGGATTTCAAAAATATCATTTGACTGTCGCTTTTTCGAGATAGGCTCTCAGTAAATTTCGTTCAGTTCGATCGAGTTGACTTAAATTGTGTAATTCACGAACATTCAAATTTTTAGAACAGTAAAGCTGTCTTTGAAAAATAAATATGCTACACTAAAGTAATAAAACATGTCGGACTTTATTCATTACAATATAGTGTGGATGGGGATTACAGATCGCAGTAGTGAACTAACGAATAATTAGGGTGCAGGAGGCGGTTTCATCTTATCTAGTGTTCCAGATTTCCATTAGAAATCGACATAAACTTCATGACTTCTAGTGTAACTTTGAATATCTCTCGTAGCTTTGAGTTGGAAGTCTTTTTTTTTCAAATCCTGGAGTTAAAATATTATGTATGGTTGTTGTTTTTATTATTTTGAAGGCATGAGAAATATTAGCACTGTTACTAGAAATGCAAAGTTATTCATTTCACGATCTCAAAATATTTACGAGAATTTGGCATTCGAAGAGTGGTTGCTGCGAAACTTCAAACCTGAAGAAGCTGATGAATCAGTATTCTTATGGAGGTATACTTCGGGTTTATAATTTGAAACCCAAAGGACGTGAGATTTTATGGAGGAGATGGATGTAGACATGAAGTTTTGTGCATATGCATTGTTCCAGTAAAAGTTTTAGTCACTGTTTAATTTAATTTATCCTTATGTCAGTCGGAGACATGATTTTTTTAGTAACAAACCAGCAGTAGTCATTGGGCGACATCAAAATCCATGGCTCGAAACGGATTTGAATTATCTGAAACATAATAATATTGACTTGGCTCGACGTCATAGTGGAGGAGGCGCTGTTTACCATGATTTAGGTTAAACGAAAAATTGAAAGGAAATTTTGCTCTGAATGTGGTCGTAGAATTCACAAATTGGTATCAGTATTGTGTTAACTGGTTGATTGTTATCTATGTGCTGATTGGAATTCGTTTTTGATTTTTTTCAGGCAATCTTAATATTTCTATCTTAACATCACAACGACGACATGATAGAAAGGGGAATCTGCGTAAGATAGCTGAATTACTGAGTAAAGAATTTCATATCAAGGTATTACTAACGAAAGTTTGTTGAGAAAAGGCATATGGAAATTTTAAATGATTTCTTAGTCGAAAAAAAAACATTCTGTTTGTAGAATGGGTTTATCAGTAGATTTTACGAATCCGACTTATAAGATTATTCTTATGAAAGTGTTATGAGATAATGATTTTTAGGTAGAACCTAATGTTCGTGACGATCTACTGTTGCAGCCAGGACAACGGAAAATCTCAGGAACAGCAGCACGAATTATTCGTGGAGTAGCATATCACCATCTGACATTACTCATAAATGTCGATATAGATATTCTAAAACGTTCTTTATCATCTCCTTTTAGTGTGAGTTTCATTTGAATTATTAACATTTTCTGAACTTTAAAATGCCATACCTAGTTCTGTAAAAATTAGATTCCTTGAAGAAATATGATCTAACTGAAATCATTTGAAATATTCTTCATATGATTTCTAAAAATTCACGTTGATAAATTTCCTACAATCAAGACAAAGGATTTTTGGATTTTTTGTTTCTCAAAATTCAGTTACATCTAGCAGCAATATTTTTGTAGGAAAAGCTGTTAACAAGTGCTACTCGAAGTATTCGAGCGCAGGCGGTTGGGTATCTAGCGCAAGATATCCCTAGAATTAGCGTTGAAGAAGTACAGAACGTTCTCGTGCGTTCTTTGCAAGACCAATATCTAGTAAGCCAGGAACGCGAATTCTAGAAACCTTTGTATATTTTTTACAAGGCGGCAAATATCTCATGAATTTTCAAAGTGCTTCTAATTTCCCTTTAGATCGATCATTTCAGACTACCGACATAGTTACAATACCAAACGTGATAGCGGATGAGCAGTTCCCGGGTGTATTGGAAAATTTAAAAGAGTTAAAAAGTTGGGAATGGATTTATGGAAGAACACCACAGTTCACCTTATCACTATATGATGAACAAATACAAGTCGAACATGGTTCAATCACGCGAAGCTTACGGGATCAAAACTTGATTGGTAAACGGCTTCAAGATGACGTGATGCAGACTTATCTAGGTTTCAATGTTCATCGTTTTTTGGGGATTAATGGGGCAAAATATCTTGCTGACCTGAAAGCTTACTTATCTGAAGTCCCTAAAGGTTATGATCCAAAGATTATCGTTATTCAGACAACCGTCGTTTTCGCTCTTTTTACTGCTTTAGTTTATCCTTTCTACTCATATTTAAATGGTGTCTATGTTTAAGTTATGCATATTTAATGTTTCTAAAAAATTTACGCCGTACACACCTAATTTATGTGAAAAAATTGTACGAGTTGTTATCACCGAAACCACCTTTACTTCAATATTGGAATTTATCAAAATCAATGGGAGAAATTATAAAATTTATTTCAAAACAGGATGTGACAATAAAAGGAGAGAGATAGAACAATCATCGAAAGCAAGTCCAAATCTACATTTGACTAACGAATGACAACACAGAATTTTTCTTTTCTTCAAATATCACGGAATCTTCATCAGCATGACGTTCAGTACCTACATCTTGCTTTCCTCTTACCATACATTACATTGTACATCAAAATAATATAAAAATTTAATTCAACTTCATATCTCTGGTACCATAACAAATACATTCAACCGATCAGTCCTAATACATTATTAGGTCCCGCGGCGTTCTAGATCGAGGTGTAGTTTGACTTTCATATTTATTCAATTTATGAAGGTCACTAAAAAGTATTGAAGCCCACTCTTAAACTTTAACTTATGAAAAGGCAAACTAAAGCCTGACTCATTCCACAGAATTCTGGATTTTCTTCCAGATTAATAGACCAAATGTCTCAAACTCATTTTCGTGCAGAATGGTGTGATGATTTCACGAGTGCAGAAATAAAAAATTAATCCAGAAAATATTGAGATGGGGAGCGCCGGTAGTGCTTTACGGAATACAGCAAGTAATATAAGTGTGAAACATAAACCCTGGAAAATGTATGTGTCTCAGACAACTTACAAACAACGATGCAAGTTGAACTATGTTTGTTTCCATGAAATTCTCAGCAACTCAAAGTCAAGTAAGGAAAGGGTTATTTTGTAAGTCTTTTGCAGCTGCTTGACATAACTCATATTTTCAAATCAATTACTGTTTGATTATTAGGTTAATTAGGAAAAATAAAATGATCCAAAATGCATTTGAGTGATTTGCAAGTGTTTAATAATGAAAATGAAACTTGCAATGAGAATGGCAACATAGCAAGCGATAGTTGTATTCCAATCGCCGTAACTGCTTGCTTTTCCAACCAACACACTGTAGAAGATAAAATCCCCTAATCCAAGTTTAATACCCTCTGAAAAGTATTTTCAAGAATTACTTACCCAGTAACGACTGGCTCTTGTCAAATAATAGAGCAATTTCTACAACACAACGCCAAATTATCATATACACAAGTATCCGCATTAAAAAAAGCAACTATCTATGAATATGTACTTCGAAAATTTCCTACTTTCGTCATAAGGTTTTGCTTTCAGCAATTTGCCGGGTTCAGATCGTATATCATCAATTGTTTCGAGTGGTGTACTCTGATTGCCCTTACTTAATGATGCAGCAACTCGTTTTTCTCGGAGATTCTTTGAACTCAAGACAACTTCATATTATCAAGTTACGCTTGAAGTTTGTAAAAATAAAATAAAATAAAAGGGACACTTGAAATGAGAGAGTAAATTAAAAAATTACGGTAAATTACTTTGTGGTTTCATGTTCATCAGTATCTAAAGCGACATTTGCAACACCATGTCCTGAAAAATTTAGTAATTTGGCTTTTAATTAATGCATAATTCATCACTAACACTCTCTATATAGTTCAAGGCATCATTAAAAATTTATCTATCGTCTTACTATATTCCAACAACATTACATGATATATACTGCGCCTAAAAAAACGACCAAAACATCACTACCTGTGTGACCAACGGTACGTGATGGTGCAAATCGTCGTACAACATTTCCTTGAGAAAATTTTTTCTTATCGTGACTATTGTTTGCTGTCAGTAATTCAGCCGTAGATGGTGATGAGCTATCTGATGAATTTGAAGAACTTTCCGCAGGTAACAAAGGTGATGTACCCAGTTCATCTGAAATCAATCATATTTTACAAGTTGGAGGCTTGAAAAGTAAATGCTGAAACCTTGCAAAAACGCACCAGAGTCATTACAATTTGATGAAGCATTTGCTGCTGTAGAAGAACCGGCATCATCGGTCGGACTTACACCAATCGATGTGTATGCATAGACCAAACCAGCTAAACTGTAAAAATATTGAAGCAAACAATTACTAATAATAAATGTGTTAAATTTGCTTTTATGCCTTAAACTTAGTTAAAAATTTTATTCTAATTGAACAATTCTTTTACCGACAACTGCGATAATCTTTTCAGCTATATTATTTTAACACTGAAAAATTTTGAAAAGCAAATTTTAAGAGACATGAATAACAAACATGGCAATTATAATTTGAATCACTTACTTGGACTGCTTGCTTTAGTATTAATGAAAAGGATGATATTATTTTGGTTGTTATTAGAGTGTAGCAAAAGAATTTTTCTACAATCTAACGATTATTTAAAAAGTTAGAGAGATAATAAAGTTGCGTAGTCACAAATTACTAGTTCAAAGAAAGCAATTTCGTAAAATGAAAATCTTTACGTACAAGAGTAAATTAGCACTGGAAAAATTGGTTCATTTCGTTCTTGAGCAGTTTCGACAAGAATCCGTAGCGGTCCTTTTGGACAAAGCACAGCAATAAGATCCCAAATAGAAATAACTGAAAGAACTGCCCAAACAGTCCATTCTGGCAGATATTTAATAAAAATAAGTGCCATTAAAGCCGACATCATTATCAAGTAACCCTGAAACAATAAGAATGTTTTCATATCGATAAAAATGTAAGCCAAAATTTGCACATCAAACAAAACAGTCGGAAAAAACAGATATTGAGCAAAATCTTGCACAAAGTTAACTGCATTACCATGCTATACGTATTTGGACTAATAAAACATAGACCGTTTTTTTATATTTGGAATTAAAACATAATGAATACACTTTTTTGATGGTTGAAGTAACGAAAATAAATTAAAATAGCAATAGCAGTATAACAAATGTACAAAGAGGCGTGCCTGCTGCATCCTAAGAGGACCTTTCCAGTGTATGCAAATCATTCCCATAGCACCGTAATTCCAAATCAGAAAGGAAATAAATACATAGTCAACCGGTGTATTGTAGCTTTTGAAAACCTCTCTAAAAATAGTTGTGTTTTTTTATCTTCGCTATGATAATTCTACATAAATTCAACCACAAGCAAACATTTTTCGATAACATTTTTTCTTGTTAAATATGGAAAAAAAAATGTTGATAATAACTACCGAGAACGGAACTGAATACTTACTGCAAGTACATAAATGTGAAAAGGGACAGCAACATTAAGCTGCTTAATATCAACCATGCACTGATAATCTAGAAGTAAAAAAGAGTGATTTAAATTATATCATATCTTACATTCATTACTAAGCTTATTAGTACTTCAATAAAAATGACACATAAAACTTTTGACGGTTTTTAAATTGTATACAGTCGACTGCCTGAAGTTCATTAGTGTCTGAATACTAAAAATGAATCTGGAGATGAAATTTAAAAGAATAAGTAACGAGATTAACTTCGTTACATTTATAAAATCACAATAAACTGAACCCTATAAAATCGAAATTTGTAAAGAAAGATCAGCACAACAGTCATTAACACGACAACTCCCAAAATAATAAATGCATTTCCTAAGGACATCATAATTTTTTCTCCAGTATCATCAGTTTCCTTAGTAAATGGCGTATATATCCTACAACAGTACATTATATTGCACTCGAACCATGCATTTAAGCTTCTATTTTTCAAAAAACCTAGCAATAAACTTTACTATAGGATCATATTTTAGCGATACTACAAATTTACGAAATTTGGAAAATAACAAATATGTATGAAGTTCAAACAATATTTTCCTACATGAAATTTCAGTAAACAAAAGATCATTAAGGCCGAAAAATGGCAACTGCAATACTTCAGTAAGCTTTTAAAGTCTTCAAAATCACTTGGACATGAAATTTTTCAAGTTTTAAAAATAAAAAGAAACTAAAATTAAGTAATTGGACAGATGGTATGGTTTTTTTTAAATTTTGTAACAGAACTTACAGATATAGGCCATCTTTTCGTGTATAATAACCAATTGTATTCATTGTTAGAATAACAAATGCCATACAAATAGATACTGGAATGAATAAATGTATAACGTGCTGTGCACCGTATTTCACTTCTAGTTCATCCTCGTTTGTGTCTGTTTCTTAAAAGAATTTTTTCCTAAATGATAACAAAATTTTGCTGATAAAATATTTTTATCGATGATATTTAGCTTCAAAATTGCATTCACAAATATCTGACAAAAACTTGCAATTATATGACCTGAACATAATTTCTATAATTTTAAAATAAAGTAAGTAAATTTGGTACTCCAATATATTTTTCTCTAATAACGACAGCTTCCACCTTTTTTCGAAAAAAAGGCACACAAAAACTACCCTGAGTTGGACATTCTCTAATTTCAGAAGTTTCGTTCGTTTTTCCTGCGTAAACATTTTTCGCTTGGTACTTTCGCATCTAAAAATTAAATTATTGTGCAAAACACAAATCGTAATTAGATTACAATGCATTCTCTAAAATTGTCTTTTCTCAATGCAGAATGTTACGAAGATTTCTCATAATTGCATTTCAAACAAAAAGAAAACGCGAAGAGTGAAGCAAAAAATGATGATTCAAATATATTTAAGGTAAACACAAGTTTCTTATACACTGAATGAACTGTGATGCAATGTTGCTGTTTTCTTGATTGAAGTGCCAAATTAGCATAAATTTTTTGAAGAAAACTTAAGCTTAAATTTATAAGTTAATTCTGATTCTTAATGAATACTGATATCTTGGCTCCATTATAAATCATATGTTAAGGCTTCCCACTAAAGCTGAAGCTGTATTTGACGGATAACACAAGTTAGCAGGAGATTAACAAGAGATCTTTCGTTTACCAACTCAAACTAAATTGAAAAAATAGATTTGAACTAATGTCCAATAATAAACTTGTTCTAATACCAGTGAAGCCGACAGATTAGCGAAGAAGAAGCATTAAGCAAATAAAATAACCTGACTTCCCGACCCTCCACTTGTTCCAGATTTCCTTTCCCATTGATTCTCATCCCATTTTTTTGTAGTATCTGTTTGCTTTTTTTCACCACTATCATCCTCCATAATATGACGCGATAATATGAAAAGAGCAAATAATTCAGTTTAAAAAGCTGCACTTTCCTCACGTTTAAGGATTAGGCCTTCAAAAAAAACCTTTCTTTGTTTACACTTTCAAACTAGACAAGCCACGTTACAGAATTGCGCCACTACTCGCCTATGTATCTTATTTGAATAGCACTAGCATACCAAAACCCAAGCCGAATTCACACGCGATAAAAGAGTACCACACATGTGAGGCATCAGTTGCAATTTTTTGGTGAGACGTAGCTTTTCATTGTAAGACATTGGTCCTTGGCAACAAACCTCATTACTATTGTCCAACAGATTCGGTGAGGTTTTAGTATTTGTCGTGGCTTTAGTTGCTTCTCTTTTCCTTGTTAATGCTGTATTTCTTCTTTGCTTAACATATTTTTAATGTTGGGAGCGAATATTTTAAAAATTTGCGCAAGTACCATGCAGTGAAATAATATATTGTTTAACTGAAGTCAAAAGTTGAATGTTTGCTATATATTTCTTTAAAAACGTCCGGCTTATTTGTGGTTTTTCTTGACCTTCATCCAACTAATGAAGATTTTGTTTGTTTTTAAGAAAAGGACAAAGGTCAATTATTAGTAGTGTTCGTTTCAAGTAGAAGCGAAGTGTTGTCTTTGATTTCATTGTATGTCGAAATGACCAACATTTGATAGATTAAATTCAGAAAATTAAAATCTTTCATCCGTTGTCGCAACAATTTAACTTTAGTGTTAACTAAAAGAAATGTAATGTAATACTATGATTTTTGCATGGTAGTAGTCGTTGGCAGTTAAATTTTTCACAAGAAATAATACACTGTTCTTTAAACTAAATTAGAAAGAATTTGTTCTCTGAAAAAAAATGACATCGTAATATCTTTTAAAAGCTTTTTCCGCATTTTTCAGTACTTGTTAAACTTGCGCGTCGATATGGTTATTCATACACGGAAAAAATGCACGTGTTTTTGTGTATATTTTTCCTCTTGTTGCTAATCAATTCTGCAACATGTTTTTCGATCAATCAAACTTTTGACCGTTTTGAACGAGCAGTTGGTCATGATGAAGCGTATATTCAGCAGGTTTGGACTGTTTTGGCTTTTTACTGATTGAGGTATATATCAGTGTTCAAGTTATAAATGAACTTGCTTTAATTTCTCATATAGACAGCTGTGTTAGAAGAATGTTTTTTGTTTTTTTTTTGCTCTTGGAATTAGTCGGAGTCTTCAAAAATTCATTTTGATGATTCGGAAGTGGAATAAATTTTGAAAACATGACAGATATGTTTTTAAAGAACTCGATAACTTTTCTGACTTCAGATTTAGCTGGTGTGTATCCATATGAATAATTTCTGCCAAATTTGTTGTTTGGCAGAACACAGCAAATTTAAATATGGTTCATAACAATTAGGCGGTAGTTTTTAAGCAGTTCTTTATGCACTGTATATACTGATTATCGACTGGTTTATTTTAGCATATAACTCATCATTCGTTATTGATGAACTGTCGAAAGTCCTTTATCCGTTTGTATATTAGAATTTTTTATTACATTGTTAGTTACCTTCATTTCAAAATCAAAGTCTGTTTATTCAAGAAAGTAATCAGAACTTTTCATATTTTTATAGAAATAAAATCCTAAAATTGGTAGTGATGTGTTTTCAGATATATTACAATCATATCAAATGTGCTCAAACAGATTGGGCTTGTCGTGAGGAATGTCGTTTGGAGTTTGCTGATCGCATAACCGGTTTATGCATTCGGCCGTCGCCCACGCAAACTTGTTTTGGAATACCAATTCGCTATAATTTCACTTTTGAATCGCCAAATATATTAACAGAACTACCAAAATATGAAGTTCTTAGTAAATTCCCGAGGTATGACTATTTATTATTATCATGTTATGTTTTTTATAACTTTCTACTGCGAAATTTTATAAGTTGACTTGTGTTAGTGATGATGCTATAGTAAGCAAACTATAAATCACTGGAACCACTAAAAAAACTTTGAGTTCATTTTAGAAAAAAGATTGCTGGTCTACTTTTTTAAAAGATGTTTTCGAAAACTTGACCTTTTAAAGTGATATTCGTATCGACAGTTATTTTGTAGGTGTTGGTCGGAACTCGGACCTTTACTTTGTGCAGTTGCATATAGACCATGCTCGAATCGAACATATTTTGAAGTATCTATGGACAAGGTGTGTTATAATTTTCTTTATTGTTGTTTTCAATATTCTTATCTGACAGTGACTTTTTCGGAATAATTGGATCTCATATTTGTCGTGTCTCCATAATTCATGTTGTTTTATGCACATGCATTTTGGAAGGGATTAATCAGAAAATTTTCTGACTCTATTGCTTATAACTGGAATTTTCCAATTATAGGCAGGAAAAATGGAATTATGGCAGGTATTTCGAAAAGATATGTGCCATCGAGCTGTTAAAAGCTGCAGTTTTTTATTTGATAGCTCTTTGTGGCCTGATTTTGTCAACTGCTCAGACACCATTGAGAAGAAAGACGGAAGACGAATTTTTTCTAATGGATCATGTCGGGTAATGCAGTTATAGTTCTAGAAGTATTTGCTGCTTTAAAATTCAAAATTGTTTTCGTACAAGATACTTCTGAGGTGATATTTAACAAAAATTAATTACATGTGACAAGTTGGTTTCTACAAAGCTATTCTTTAGTATGAGTTCCTGAATTTTATCTGTAATTAGAGATCTTAACAGGTTATTCCATTCGGTTTTTCGACTGTCTCTTTTTTCTGCACTTTGCTGTTATTTAATATACATCCAAAGTTTAGTGCATATTGCTTTATTTGATACGCATTTGATTTGTTGAATTTTATCACTTAAGAAAACTATTGTTTTTTAAATTCACTTCAAATTTTGTTTAGATGAATTATGACAAGGAGCCTTCGGAAATGGAATCAAAACAGTGCTTGTGGCCTTTAGTTAATGGAGTAAAGCATAAGAAACCAATGTCTCAACCTCTTATTGATGACTGCTACATGTCATGCAGGTATAGATATTGTTTTGGAAAATTTTCCCTTAGAAATATGCGTAATGAACTAATCTATTTGGCAGTATTTTATTACGATTTACAGATCACCTTTGATCAGTTCAAAATGGCTATACGATGGTTTCAAGTCATCAGTTTTTTTCTTTTCTGTAACTATCGCTTCGGCTAGTTTACTTTGTACGGTACGCACTAATTATTTTTGGTTTCGCTTTGAATGCTATTACAAGTTTATATTTGCGATAAATGATATCTTCAAATGGTGTTCAGAAATTCTCATTTCGAAGATATTTATAGTTTCAACTTTATAATTTTTTCTAAACAAATGATTCTTTATTTAATTTTTAGAATTAGAAGAGTCATCAGATATGTTGGATATTAAGTATATTCATTTTCAGCTTTATCTATTCACCTTTTCTTTTCTTTACAACCATGATCTCTCCACTTACTCATTAACTCATGCGTTACTAAGTGCATCAGTACATTGGTTCATGTGGTCAACAAGTTACTTTGAAGAACTTGCACAGCGTGCAGTGTGTTTTTATTGGCTGAGACGTGATGCAATGATTTTGAGGTAAAGCATTCTCAGTTTTCATATTTTGCAAATTTAATTGAATCATTTCTGTGATAGTTATGTTCAAAATTCAGAAACACTGTGAATAAAAAAATGGCATAATGGAAAGAGAGATTTCCAAAATTTTGAAGTTAAAATAGAATGTAGACGTCTGTGATGAGAAAATCATCCTTGCTCTGCGAGCTCTCTGAAAATCTTCAAAATTGAGCAATGACCGGTTATGGCCTCTGAGACGCGTTCAAGATTTTGTGTGTTATGAAATATATGAAGGAAATAATTCATTAAAGATGTTTTGTAGCAAGTGCGAAGTCAGTCCGGTGTGAATTAAAGCTAAACATTCGAAACTACAGATTCCATTTTAAAAATCTCAGCATTTTGATTCAAATGCTTTTCGATAACTTAGCATGTTAAATAGATCGTTCTTCATAAAAATTTCTAGCAAGTATTTTAAGCTTGACAATGAAAATATTCGTTAGATTTTAACAATACTGTATGTGGAGGCAAAATATTGTGTTTGCATGACTTGAAGTTGAAAACCATGGTTCTTCGATGAATGAAACGCAGCATGTTATTCATAATTATTCATATCTATCACTTAGTTATTCGGGAGATTCCTTCATTTGACTCAACTTTTTCAGGAGTTTCTTAGATTGGTGCAATATTCAGTTTTGGATTCTGCGTGCTAGCATGCTAGCTGGATATTTTTGGCTTTTAACTGCATTTGTTATTCATTTTGGTCATCCTAAATTAAACTGCAGTCAGGCTGGAAAGTGGCAAAAGAAAAATCTTGATTTGCGCAGTTTCTCTCTTCTTAATTATTTCTTGGCTAGTTTTATAGCAACAATAGGACTATGGATCAATTCTGTAAATTTCTATTGATTTCCGCATGAATTGGTTCTAATCGTTTTTGATATTCTAAATATTTTAAATAAATAGGCTCATTCACCATCTATTCTTTTTAAGTCATTCTCGCATACCTATTTTTTAGAAAAGCATGAAATATGAGGAAATTCAGTTTGAAATTCACTATGCCTGAGTGTAAGCTGCTAATTTTTAATGGAAGGAATGCTGTATTTTTTCATTGTCTGCTCTGCAGGTAGAAACGGATGGTGCTACTGGCATTTGTTATTTAGGACTTCAGACTGTTGGCAGTGCTACACAATTATACATACCTTTTTTGTTCGCATTTATAATATTTTCATTGTTGATTGCTTATATGCGCTACTGGAATAAAGGTATTAGTTTGCTCTAATTCGTGATTAGTATTTGATTCAGTTTATCGAACCTAAGATTTACACTGTTCTATATGGTTCTTTTGTGTTATAAATGTGTTTGTTTCAAGGCCATTTGACAAGTGAGATTTTGGATGATTTTAAAAGAAAAGATCAAGTAGGTCTCATGGAAAAACAAGTTGTTGGTAAAAGCATATCCATGAATAGTGACTTTGACAGGAATGGCTATTTTCGGATGACAAAATCATGGAGAAGTAAGTCCAAGTGCCGTTTTTTTAACTAAGAGAAACGATTTTCTTTTTTTGAGCTCATAAGAGGAGGGAAGGTTTGTACTGATATCGAGGTTCTGATTTCTCGTCATTTTTTTCAGACCTTCTTTTCGGCGTTACAGTTGGATCTCAGTTCTTCGCAGCTTTGGTTCTTTTTTACAGCTTTTCTATCAGTACAGTGTCAGAGCGAGATACTGTTTTGAATTCAGTCAGGTTGGATATTCTGAAATCATCAATGACAAAATCCTAACACTTGTGAATATGCATAAAATGCTTAGAGGGATGCATGAACTTGTTCATTTCATTGGTTTTTTCATTTTTAAATTTTAACTTACTTTTCTTGTAGATGTTCTCTGAGAAAGACAATAATTGAAGGACAAACAGAGTGGTTACGTGGATTGGTACGAGATAATACGATGGATGTTTTTTCAAGACGAGAATCTCTCGGTAACAGGTATGAAGTTGTGTGAGTTATAATGTTGGAGAACCTCTGAACTGATTTTATGTGCCATTTATCATTGCCCTGAACTCTGAACAAAATTAGTAGTTGTACTTTATCCAAAAAAATTGGTCAAAAGTTTTTTTCTTAATTTTTGCAGCTTTCTCAGTGCTGTTGGTTGTGATTTGCCTACAGATATGGATGATCGTTTATTTTATACATTTTTGGTGCATCTTTTTTTCCCTTCCTTACCGTACCTAACGATTGTTGTTTACGTTCTAAGTGGATTCTGTGGATATGGACTTACTGATGTTGAGAAAGTGCGCGATAAAATTAATCCATTTGTTCTGGTGAAGTACTGTGATTTTGCATCAGCATCGCAAAAAGAACCGTAAATTTTTCAAATCTTCCACAAGAAATCTCTCTTTATCAGTTTTTTTATTTTATATGGAAAGCTAGTTTCAGATAGCTTGTAATGCAATTGGACTTTTTCGTATGAGTCAAGTTTACTTAGTTGTCTAACATTCTATGCTCCAGATTGGTAGTATTCGTTTTCTTGGCTAAAATTGGTAAAATTGATTATCATGATTATTGATATCATCAGGAATCTAGGACAAAATTAGCTTGTCACAAAAATTGGGAAACCTTTTTTGATATTTTCAGCTATCAGGTAGCTCGCTTTCACAGTACTTTTTTTTAATTCAAAAGCACACGCACATATGAGTTTAGGAGTGATATTAAGCAAATTCCGGATACGTTCAATTCTGTCCAGACTGGTCAGTTAAGCGAAGCTTCACCAAACTGCGAACCTAATGATCCTTTAAAAAGTAGCGAAGAACAAGAATCTGTAGACAAGTTTCCTTCAGATGTGGAGAGCAGAAGGTAAGCTCCAGAAAACATGGGTTCTATATATTATATTTGGACGATGTTCAATTCATTTTTCATTTCATCTTTTCGCAATCAAATTTTATTTTTTGCTGTACGAAATTGATTATTATGTTCACTTAGAAGTTCTGTGAAACTTCCCCATATTTTTTAACTACAAAAATGTTGCTGAGATTTTTTTCGTTGTTCTCATTTTTATAGAATTCCGGAACTTATTTTTTGATTTTTAGATTGGATGTGTTGCAAAAAAGTAGAGAGAGAAGACAGAGGCAGCTAAATCACGGCCCTTTATTTTCAGCAGCAGTAAATTCGTCTATCTCGGTAAATTTAATTAGTTGTTACGAAAATGCCATTTTGTGGCATTAAAACAGTAATTTGGATTACAAAATTTTTCATATAATTAGTAGTTCCTCTTTTTCAATATTAAGATTTCAGACTAAAAATATTATGGAGTCGTTTAGGTTTATCATAATTTGCTTTCGAAAATATATTGGGTATGTTAATCAAGTAGGTTTGAATATGTAAGACAAATAAAATTTATATAATCACTTTGCTAAGAAATATAGCTGAAGCATAGTTTTTCAGGCTAATTCAAGGTTGTTTGTGGAAATTCAAATAATTTGCTTCAGTTATTTGAGTTTCTCAATTCTCTAGACTGCAGTTTTGATTAGTTTATGAAATGTGCAATTCTGATATTAAGTTAAAAATCATATAATTCAATACATCAATGTTAATTAATAGTTTTAAACATGTTTTCTTTAGCCAACGGTACTATCTGCTTATCAAAATGGACTTATCGAAGGTCGCTGGCGTGAACGTTGTGTAACTTATGAAAAACACATCAAGGCACTTTCGGCTAACCTAAGGGTTGCAGATCATGAAATACGTCGTTTAGCTGGTTTAGATGTGTGGAAAGGTGGCATCTCTTAATCAAAAATATTTTTTTGACTACAAAATTTATACATTGGTGATATTCTGGTTAATAATGTTTGGTATGGATGTGATTGGGCTCTGAAACTTTCACTTTTGTCTCATTTTCCATTAAGTATTTGTGCACTTATTTTAGAAAATTTGTCATTTTTTGCTACATTATTGTCCATACTACACTCATTATTCATTGCATCATTTGTTTCCGCAGTATCATCTAAAACTATATATCATACTTTCCAATATGTAGGTAAATTTAATATATTATCAATTTTATTTTAGAAAGCTTGTGATCTTTCAGGTGAACAGAAACTTCTCTCATCGAGTGGAAATAATATTAGTTCAGACGGGATCGAAAATCACTGTAGATTAACTTCCAGTACTCAGTTTGAGTCGTGTCATGACAATTTCAGTGTTAATCGTATGTTGTTTTCGTATAAAATTTTGTGAATGTTTTAAGATTTCTAATAATTCTGCTTTTTCTAGTTTTCATTCTTCATTTTTGTTAGACTGCTAGGTCAAGAATGCTCAAACCAAAAAGACATGTTTTCCAGAAAAACATAATGTTTCACGAGATTTTGCTGGAGGAGGAGACCATGATAGTGAAGCAGAGACATCCTTGAAATGTCAGACATTTTTTGGTGGGTCTAGCACTCGGAAAGCACTTGATGAAATTGCGGAGGGTAATGAAGATCATGATAGTTCTAAAGATAGTGATAGTTTTGATTCTGATGAAGAAGATTCGGAAGAAGAAAGGATATATAACGAAAAGGTAACATTTTGTGGTATAATTAGTGAAAAATATTTTGTGCTTTTAGTCGCTTGAAGCTATTCTTTTCATTTTCATGTAGTATATTCATGAATATACTACATGTACTGCTCTTGCATTACTGTGTAATTTGTTCTGTTCATTTCATTTTTCAGATGATGCAATTGCAACAAGACAAAAACAGCTAACATGTGTGAAATAATTTTATGAACTCGTTTGGATGGATTAAAAAATATTTTAACACAGGTTTCTGAAGAAAGAATGTATTCTCTTTAGCACTTTTTATATTATCGGTTTCGATTGGTGTCTTTCATAACGATTTCCAGGCAAATATTTGTCAGTTAGTTTCAGTTAATTCTATATGATATGCTTTTACTCAATCGATTATGAATCTTCGATTAGTTTCTGGTTTGCATGAGATTCTATGCATGATTGTTAGTTTGAAGGTCTTGCATAATTTAAGTTTAATAAGTTCCTCTAAAGTCCTTTAAATTTAAAAATTTTATGGTTTCAATTCATTTTCGGGAGCGCTTTCATTTGTGCAGAAATTTATTTTCTAATACTATCAGGAAAATGGGATTCAGTAGATTTTTGATCCCAGTATTATAACCAATTTACTACTCGTGAAAGAACATTTTAGAATGATACTGCCTCGTGCAAATCTAAATTTAAATTTTGTCCAAATAATCAAGTCGTTCAATGCTCCAAACTTTAAAGGAAATGGTCAGAATTTTTTCATAAAAAGTGATATAATATGGTAGTTTTTTAATGTCTTTCAGGTAATATTCTGCAAAATATAAACTATGTCTTTACGCTTAATGTAATCTTGATGACATTTATTAAGAGAAAATAAGAGAACCTCACTCGCCGTACTGGAAATAGTATTTTTTCTTGTTTATCTATTTGCTTCCAAATATTAATAGCAGCTGCAAACTAAGGTTCTTCATCTGCTCACTTTGCAAAGTCAGTTGTGTTTTCTCTTGTTGAGTTTGAATTTAGACGCTGTAAATTTAGTGTAAATTTATACAAACCAAATTTATAATCATGAGTAGCACTAAATTTCGTTGTTAAAAATATATACCTGGGATAGGAAAGACCTAAGAAAATAGGACTGGAAATTGCAAAGTGAACGATGAAGGAAGTAGATCACCCCGTGATATTTAATGCTTCAATTCAGGGAATATATGATAGAATTGAATGTCGCGGGTTGACCTACGCCTATGCAAGCTATTTCAGTTTTCGTTTAATCATAGGTTTGTTAAAATAATCTATATATGCATCATGTGATACTGTAAGTAAACTAAAATTCTATATTTTCATTGTTTATACTGTTTTAATTGCAACAAGTTTTATTTTCAAACAGCATTGTTTTAAGCTGAGATTGTTTGTCGAATATATCTGTGTAATATACATTATGTTAATTGTTTTAATTTAAATCGTTCAGATCAAATGTCGTATGTTAACACGTACAATATTTTTTGAATCTCAATTATAAAACAGTAAAAAAAAGAGAAAAGGATAGTTATAAGATAGTTGAAAGATATAGGTCATTACTACAAAGATACTAGTTTCTCAAGTTCATAGGTGGTTTTTGTAATTTGTTTAAGTTAATAATTGTTATAACGTTTTGGTGCTGGTTAATTCACAATACGCTACTGTTATATTATTATTGCGAATGTTGATAAATATGCTTTAATCCATTTTACTAGCAGAAACAAGAAGTAAATACATGCAAGCTTTAAAAATATTGCTGACTGAAATTGTATTTTCAAATCCCGTCAGATGACACTTTAATGATAGCAGATATCAAGAAAAGAATCAGAACATCTTTAGTTCTTGCTTACCAGTTTTCAGCTGTTTGATGTTTTACTTTGGTCTGATAGTTCATACACTTACCTTGGGTATTTGGAGTTTATGCTTGAGTTCCTCGTGAATACAAATCTTGAGTTACAGGTGGAGCATGCAGGTATTGTGTGGGCGGCAGCTTATTAGAGGCACTTTTTGTATTGCGAAGCGTTGTTCAAGTGAGAATTTTGGAATATAATTGCTCATAGTATTATGCAGAAATTTTGAAATTCTAAAATTATGTTTTCTTGTATAGGATATACGATGGAGAGAAAATGTTTACAGTTTTGTCGGATTGCAAGGTTATATCTGTTGTTCTGAAGAATTTGATTTATTTATTTGTTTCGGAGAATTTTAATTTATTTTGTGAGGCTACTGAAATAGAATATTCATATAGATTCAGATGAATTTAAGACACAAAAAGATTAAGAACTGTAATGTAATATATTACCACGAGTTTCTTATCTTCTCTTTGTCAGTTAATAATTGGGTAATGTAATTAAAACATTTCAATAGTGCTTGTGGTAATAAGAACTATCGAAATTGTTTGGTATAAGTCAATCTAGTACATAACATTTTTGTGATTACATGATATCGTTTATTATATGGCATAAAAATTGATTAAATGTATTTCTCTTTTGTTTTGTTTTCAGGTGATAACATGGTTGTGCATCGTGACAGCGCAACCAACAATATTGAAACAGCTTTTAAATTTACAAAGGAAAATATGAAGCGTGTTGAAGCTCTTATTGCAAGATACCCACCTGAATATAAGGTAAATAGAAAGTCAGGGATCATTTTTTGTTAATTTGTGATTTTGTAGCTGATAGGTCTCAGATATTTTTGAGCACTGTTGGTTTTATTCGTATATAAAAGTGTCTAAAAATGTTTTTGCGATCAAATTAAATAGTGAAGTACTAGATGAATTCATCCGCAAAATCTCGTATTTTATCTCAAATGAAATTGATGCACTGAGGTGTGACATTTATTCACTAATATCTGTGCGTAGATCATAGGATGTTGTAAGTGGATTATACTTTGGATGTAGACTGTTGTTTTTACATAAGTTTTTAGTGTGGCGCATTGATTCCTATATTGGATCTGGCACAACGGCAGCATGGATGGTTACCTATTTCCGCGATGCATGAAGTTGCTCGTATTATTGGTAGGTCTTTTTAGAGAAAAATAGCAAATGTTCTTATTTTTACAAAAATAGATCAAGGGATTATCTTCCGAAACTTTTCTTGCGAAAAGTTTTTTTCTTTGCGAAATAAGATTACTGTATTAAATTATAGAAGAGTGACATTGTGTTGCAAAAAAAAAGAAAAAAACTGCATTGATTAATTAAGCTTATGGCAAGGTTAAAGTCAGCTGCAGAAAAAAAATGGATCTTGCATGGAGTATATTATTTATTGAACTTGGTATTATTCTCTAGGAGTTGCACGAATGCGAGTATATGAAGTGGCTACCTTTTATACTATGTTTAATCGGAAACCAGTGGGAAAAAATTTTGTGCAAGTTTGTGGAACAACTCCATGCATGCTTAGGGGTGCTGAGTCTATAATAGAAGCTGTTAGCAAGAAACTCGGTTTATCTTTCTTTTATTATTATTCCTGAAATATTAAATTATTATGTAATATGCATATTGGATGACTGTGTCGAAAATCAAATTTGAAGGCTGTACAAAAATATATTCTTCGAAAATTTTGAGATTGAAAACTATCTTGCTTTCAAATATATTTTTTAGAAGCTTGTTGATATCTGTTTGAAATTTGTGCAAGAAATGATTATATGGCATATTTTTATTTTGTTGACTGAAAATGTAGTATTTGAGGTATAAAAGTTGGGGAGACGACAGAAGATGGACTTTTTACGTTAACCGAAGTTGAATGTCTTGGTGCTTGTGTCAATGCACCAATGGCTCAGGTAATAGCTAATTTGAGACGCATGTTAGCGTGTTTAAGTTTATGTCACTGTATACTGCTTGATTGTAATTGTTATCTTCATTTGGTCTGCAATTAAATGGTTGAATGATGTAGATCATACTTGGATTAAATTTATCCTAATTCTTCTCCAGATAAATGATGATTACTACGAGGACTTAACTCCGAAGGATGTAAATGATATACTGGATGAATTAAAAGCAGGAAAACGACCGAAACCTGGTCCGAGAAGTGGTCGTTTAGCTGCCGAACCAATTAATGGGCTAACAACTCTTACAACGCAGCCGAAACCTCCTGGTTTTGGTTTTCAGTCAGGAATTTGATACATCTGACATAAACGCTATTTTTTTGAGTTCGTATTAGAATTATATATTTTGTACAGGATTAAGCTTCGCATCGAATTTGCTCTTGACGCCTTCTTTTGGTGTTTTTAAGTATTTTGAAATCTAATTAATAATAAATGTATGCAGTAATGAAAAGTATGTTTATATTACTTAGCTAAAATTCATTGCAAATTATTGTTTGTTTCCATATTTTTTCCCGAATTTCAGTTCACTCACTGAAAGTCTCATGAACATGTTTAAACTTAATTACATATTCACTGTAAGAAATGAAATTTGCTTCTTAATATTTTTCGTGCTGCGAGTGTCTTACTAAATTATTTCAATGATTTCTTGCTTCATTGGTTATGATGTATCCTTTTAGTGTAGATTTTTTGATAAAGATTTGTCGGTGTAAAAATTTCGACTTGTGCGTCTTTTTAGGAAATTTTCCTTTGGATCTATTTGATTCTACTAGGCGGATATCAAAGTTGTGAACCATAAAAGAAGTAAGCAGTAAGAATGTTTTTTTTCGTAAATGTATGTTGAAGACTGCATAAAAATAGCTAAATTGATTTATTAGAAGCAAGCATATAATGGATTCTTGCACAAAACGCTTTAAATTCTTCGTCAAGAAGCAGAGCATGTATTTGTGAAGGCGCGTAGTAACTCGGAACTTCGTCGAAAGTGGACGAGTAGTTGTCACGTGCTGACTGTTAACTGGTACAGTAGAAGTGTTGTTTGCAGGTAAAAAGTAGGTAGTTCCTGGTGTGTAGGGATCGTTGTATTCAGTAGGATAAGGAATTGTTACTGTATATTGCATTCTCTAAGTATGCAAGTGGATTAGTACTAGAAATATGCATAAATGATGTGAAAGTTTGCTGAATTTTGATCTTGCTTATCAAGAAAAGAACTGTAGCATTTTTATCTGGAGAACAGATTGTACGTACGTATGGCAAAATCCAATTATTATGAATTTGGCAAGATTCTTAATTATTTTTCTTTCTGGTGATTTTAGCAATTGAATGTTTGGACAGTAACGAGTTGTTGTCGATGAGGAGTGATTGACAATTCAATTGAAGTCCATGGGAAAGACATTTAGATTTTGATGTTGGTTTTTTATGATATTCTAGGAATGGAGGTAGTAACGATGTTGATGCGGAAATCCTTATATTTGATTACTTTTATGTTTTAAAGCAGCAACGAACACTAATTGGTCACGAAATGAAGTTATGTATACGGAAATCAGGATGGAAAGGCTGACTTAATAATTTATTTTGGGATTTAAACACTGCTTCTGTTTCTCAGTACGCTTTGATTCTAACGTCGAATAGTATTTCTTTTCTTTAATTTGCATTTGTTCTTTATCTCAAAAAAATTTTCTGAGAACTCCTCGAAGTGTCATACTCCTCTAAAAAATGACTGATTTTGCAGTGTGTTATCGATGATAATAAAACATTAATCATATCATTTACAGCTGCAGAATAGAGGCCTTGTTTGCATAAGCAGTGATATAAGTGATCAGCTGATAGTGTTAGTGTTAGTGCAGCTGCATCCAAAACTGTTGATATCAGTCAGTTAAGCAGATAATTATGTTCACGTTGGTTGTAACACGGATTATTACTGACATCAGTGATAACACTGAGATGGATGGTATTAGCTTGAATGAAGAAGTTAAGTGCTTCTTCAGTGCAACCAAACTAAACAATTGTCAGTTGAATAGTATGAACAAAGTGGAAAGCATTGCAAGGATACAATTCACGTAAATTTATTCGATTTCAGCATAATTTCAAGAAATAGTAAGAATGCAAAGAAAGTGTTTTTAACGTACTGCTAATATTGAAAGGAAGTGTAGAGTGAAGAAGCTGCGAAGGATACTTGCAAATATCGCACGGAACTCGCGAGTTCTGAACATGAAGAGAGAATCCTGAGTGTTACTTGTCAGTACTTACTCGTCTCAAGCAGTCTTAATCTGATCATCAAAAACTGGTAAATCGTTCAACTACTGCTCGCTGATTTCCATTGTTTCATTTTGTTTACTCTCACAATTATTATTATCAAGTTTACACTTGAATAATTTGTGTTCCTCTTCGCCGCGGGTCTTCTCCGTTCAAGCAATGCAGTGAACCACTCTCAATTTTTATCTCTTCGAAAGGAACAAAGAATCATCGAGAATAACATGACAAAGGATTTATTTATACGAGACTGCACAATGTACTACTCATATTTATACACAGTTTGGCAAAAATTTCTTACTAATTGCTTGCACATTTATTGAATTATTCATCCACTTATTTAATTACTTATTCAATTATTTTATTTATTTATTTATTTACTTACTTACTTACTTACTTATTTACTTACTTATTTGTTTATTCACTCATTCATTCATTGGTATCTTCAT
>UYYF01000122.1:0-38974 GCA_900618365.1 Thelazia callipaeda
ATATATATATATATATATATATATATGTCTGCTTTCACAATTCCGTTCTGAATTAATTGTCATTCTCTACCATCTGTCTTCTGAAAGCCAAAATTTCAATATACACTTTTACTTATGTTCTCGTAAAAATGGGCGAATATTTGTCGTTGAATGGTGCTTTTATTATCAATATTCACTCCATTTTTTGTACTTTGTCTCCTTTTCTAACATTTTAAAATGACAGGTAGCGAGCAGTTCAAGAAGAGTTGTATTTGCATGTGATTGAAATATTTTTAGTCTGTACCAAACAAACTGGACGATAGAAATATGGATGCGTTGGATGATGCAACTCCGACTGCACCGCCGGAGCCTGTTCTTGAAGTTCCTCCTCCACAAGAAATTAAAATTTTGGAAACTGCTGAAGACATTCAGGTAATTCCAGGCACTTTCAGTTGATAATATTGATTGATTAGATTGCCAATATTGACTGCTTAAATGAGTGTATCGGATAGTCAACATTGTTTGCTTTGAATAGTCACTATTCTTTTCTCCGAAAGTGATTGATTATTCACAATTTACTCTTCCTTACCTAAACTCATATTCGAAAAAAACAAGGCATATAGCATGTTTCTTTTTTTGAGATCTGTTGAATATAATTTTTTGTTTGCTAAATTTCATTACCGTAAATATCTAAATCTACAAATTCTTAAGAGTTATTAAGATGGAATGTACTGATATCTCTACTTTTAATTGATGATCTGAATCAAGCAAAGAACTAGTTCTGAACAAACAGATTATAAAAAACTTGGCATGCTCAGAACACTAATTTAGCTTTTCCATGTATACTTTTATTAAGATATCCATGTGAACAATAATGTAGTCTGATGACAATTTACTGTACAGTGAAAAGAAATAATCAAAATAAGTTTGTGTTTACTGAATAATTATTCTCTTAGATGTTGCGAAAATTACCTGAAACAATCCATGACATTCTTGTCGTTGTTTCTTTTTATTTGATTACTTTACAGAGTCGACGAGCTGAAGTTTTGGGGCATTATTCGCAGTTCAAAGAGTTTGCCCGAGTTAAACGTGATCGTCTAGAAGAGGCTCGTCAATTTCAGTATTTCAAGCGAGATGCTGATGAGCTGGAAATATGGATAATTGAAAAGCTGCAAACAGCTTCGGAAGAATCATTCCGAGATCCTACAAATTTACAGGTATGTTTATTTTGGAGCTTGCGTTATTCCTGCTAAAAGTAATATATGTATGGTTGACGAGTTTATTAGATTTAACAATTCCTAAAACCTAAAAATCTTTTGGCGCTCTTTTCGTACTTTTGATTTTATTTAATCTTTTGTTATAGTTATGTTTATAGGCAAAGATTCAAAAGCATGAGGCTTTTGAAGCTGAAGTTCATGCCCATTCGAATGCTATAGGACAACTTGATAAAACTGGTAATGACATGATACAACATCAGCATTTTGCATCTGATATCATTAAGGTAAAGACCATTCACAATGTTCGCCTGCATTTATTTTTCATAGTCGAGAAAAATAGTCGAAATTGGATAACAAGAGAAAATCTAGATGAAATAAATAAACAGAATTCAATATAGTTTGAGTTATGGAAAGCTTTGAGCATCAAAAATGAAATCAATCATTATTCGAAAAAAGTAGGAAATTGCTTCTCGGCAACAAAAGTCACTCAAGGATATGTTCATGCCAGATTTAACCGATTGAAGTAGAATGAAAGATAATTGGAACATAGAATCATATATTTCATTTGTCTATTTTTATTCCTCATCCTATAGCCTGCAGTTGGCTCATCAATATCTTATTTGCTAAAGCGCAGTGTAACTTCAGAGACATTCTTGTATTAAATGAATTTTCAGAAACGACTCAATGAGCTTCATGCTTTATGGGATCAGCTATTCTTTAAGCTTAAAGACAAAGGCATCAGACTTCAGCAGGCCTTGAAACTGCTCCAATTCATTAGACAGTGCGATGAAGTACTTTACTGGATTCGTGACAAGGAAGCTTTTGTTACAGCGAAAGATTTTGGTCAAGATTTAGAACACGTCGAAGTTAGTTGATTTTAAAATCATTTAAACATTTTTTTTTTTTACATTTTCGTGTGTTAAGAACTTTTATCTGTGAATCATGATTGTCAGATCTTATCATCATTTATTCAGGTTTTGCAACGAAAATTTGAAGAATTTTTGAAAGAATTAGGCAACCATCATTATCGGATAACGGAAGTTAATCAGGCAGCAGACAAACTTATTGAAGAAGGCCATACAGAACATGAAACAATCAATACTAAAAAGGCTGAAGTTAATGATGCGTGGCATAGGCTTAATACTCTAGCTGCAACTAGGTATATTTTCGATTGTGCGTTAAGGGACTTTGATTTGTTGCCAAAATGTCATCATCAATATATTGAAAAATTATCAGTTTTTATAAATTCATTTTTATAGGAGAGAAGGTCTATTTGGAGCTCATCAGGTGCAACGTTTCAACCGTGACATTGATGAAACTCTGGCTTGGATTGGAGAAAAGGATGCCACACTGTCCTCTGATGATTATGGACGTGATTTAAATAATGTCCAAGCATTGCAACGTAAGCATGAAGGAACAGAACGTGATTTGGCTGCATTAGATGCTAAGGTTTGAGTTTTTGCCATGGACTTCATAGGCATATGTAATTTTTTAACGATGGTAAATAACATATTTTACAATCACTAATCAGGTTTACTTTGAGCTTATGTTAATTATATTTTTAGATGAATTCATTATCAGCAGAGGCAGAACGACTGGTACAAGTACATCCTGATCGAGCAGATGCAATCTATGCAAAAATGAATGAAGCCAAAGAACAGTGGGCAGCATTAAGAAAGAAAGCACAAGCACGTAAAGATGGATTGGATCGGTCCTATAATCTCCATCGGTTAGTAACTACAGCGTAAAAGTTGATAAAATGTGTGAGAAAAGATACTGTAAAAAGATTAAAGTCGACATGTTTCTTATCAATTTGGAGGTTTTTGGCGGATTATCGCGATCTTTGCTCTTGGATTAATGATATGAAAGCAGTTATATCAGCTGATGAGTTAGCTAAAGATGTAGCGGGCGCCGAAGCATTACTTGAAAGTCATCAAGAGCATAAAGTTAGTTGCCTTAATTCTAGCTTTTAATAAAATTGTATACTACTGAAAAAGTAGGGTTTTTTTCGTGTCATATTCTATTTTTAGGGTGAAATTGATGCACGGGAAGATAGTTTTACACAAACAGCAGAAGCTGGTCAAAAACTTTTAGATGAACGAATTGAACAATCTGATGAAGTTCGTGATAAACTGACGCATCTAGCACAAGAAAAAGCGAGTTTATTGTCTTTGTGGGAAGAACGACGAATACTTTATGAGCAGTGCATGGATTTACAGTTATTTTATCGAGATACGGAACAGGTGATTTTGATATGAGATGTATTAGCTTGAATAATTAATGCATAGTTTGAAATTTGTTATGAAGAAAAAAAAGAAAGTGAATTACTTTTTTCCTTCTCTGGAGTTGTCGTTCAAGAAAAAAAAGAACATCACTAACATGAAGACATTGTAATAAATTTAAGGATATTGAAGAAGTGTAATTTCATAGTTAGAGCTGAACTTGAGTAAATTTATTGTGCGATATGTGCCGTTTTGTGATAAGTGACTAAACAATCTCGGAAATTAAAATTGCGAATGCAATGGGTAAATGTAAGTAACGAGTAGTTAGAACTTCATTAAAAATTCTTTAGGCTGAGACATGGATGACTAAGCAAGAAGCATTTTTATCAAACAAGGACTTGGGCGATAGCTTAGATAGTGTTGAGTCACTTATTAAGAAGCATGAAGATTTTGAAAAATCTTTAACTGCTCAAGAGGAAAAGATCAATGCCCTGGATGAATTTGCTTCGAAATTGATACAAGGACAACATTATGCTGCTGACGACGTAGCTCGACGGCGTATATCACTTTTGGATCGTCGAAAACAACTCATTAAAAAGGTTAGAAGTTGAGAATCATGTTAAAACATTGTAGTGATGGTAGTTAAATACGTTTTGAAAATTGTTTTGTTTTAATTGAGCTTTTAATTCATGAGTTTTGATAGAGATCAAATATAAGAGTTATTTTTAATCGGGTAAAGTTCTCTCTATTATTTGTGGCGTAAATGTTGTAGGCATCTGAAAGGCGATATCAGCTGGAGAGTTCTTATCGTTTGCAACAGTTTGATCGTGATTGTGATGAGATGGTTGGTTGGATAACAGAAAAGTTGAAGACTGCTAAAGATGATTCTTACCTTGATCCTACGAACATTAGGTTTTCATTATTATTTGTTTAATTGTTCAATTTGTATAAAATATTATGTTTAGCATTTCTATCCATTTTTCGATGTTTAATAGATGAAGAATATCAAAAAATCATTTTTACTTCTTTATCTCAAATTTTCAAGTATAGTGTTTAATCAAGAACACTTTTGAAATTGAAAGTTCAACATTTGTGAAAGAATAATTGTCAGAATTTTTAGAGGCAAACTACAGAAACATCTGAATTATGAGCAAGAGTTAAAAGCGAATAAGAATCGCTTGGATGATATCAATAACACTGGAGTTTCCTTGGTTGAAGAACAACACTATGCAGCATCACATGTACAGGAACGTCTAAATGAGGTGATTGGACTGTGGCACGAATTGGTTGATGCTACTGCTAAAAAAGGTTCGAAATTAAAGGAAGCTGGTGACCAGCAGCAATTCAACAGGTATTGATTGCCAAATTCTAAACTTACCAAAAATTTGTCAATTTTCTTAACTGACAGTACGGTATAATATGCTCATAATATGATTTAAGGTTAACGGAAATTATAATGGGAACATTTATTTTGACTTGAGGATGTACGGCAGTTAGATTTTGTAATGTGATTTATGTGTTTTCTTAGGAAATTTTTTCAGGAATGTTGAGGATATTGAATTATGGCTTAGTGAATTGGAAGGTCAACTGGCATCTGAAGATTATGGCAAAGATTTAATATCTGTTCAAAATCTACAAAAGAAGCAAGCACTTCTGGAAAGTGATTATAATGCTCATCAGGATCGCATTGATGTCATTAAGAATCAAGCTCAAACATTTCATGATAGTGGTCATTTCGATGCACCAATGATTTTGCGGAAAGAAGAAGCTCTTCGTACGAGGTATGTTTAAAGTAATGGAAAGTATTTTTATATCCTTCATACAAATACAGTTTCACTAACTAAATAGGATATTATGTTTTTCAACTGTCTATGATTTACTAATTGTTTAGCGTTTAGTTCCACGTTATTAATAAAAATGGTTTTTCATTGCTTAAAAAGATTATGATAATCAATGCACAGCAACTTAGTTGTTGTTTAATCATAAATTTGGTTACAAGTTTTAGATATGATGCGTTGCGCGATCCGTTAAATCGGCGGAAAGATAAATTAAGTGAATCCCTTCATGGGAATCAGTTATTTAGAGATATTGATGATGAACTAGCCTGGATTCGTGAGAAGGAGCAAATTGCGGGCAGTTCAAATCGAGGTTATTGAGTGAATTGATAACTTTTTGTAGCGACGATATAACAACTAGGTTGAAATTTATTGGTTTTTTATAGGTCGAGATTTAATTGGTGTCCAGAATTTGATTAAGAAACAGCAGGCTTTGATTGCTGAAATAGCGAATCATGAACAGCAGATCGAAGCTGTAACTGAAACAGCAGAATTAATGATTAAGCAAGGTCATTTTCTTGCTCCTGATATTCGTGATAAACTTGCTCAATTACGTGACAGCTGGCGAAATTTAAAAGCGAGGGCTGATAAGCGTCGACAAGATCTCGATGATTCACTGCAGGTAGAATGATGTTTTTATGCAGTTCGGTTTACTAATGTCTATTAGTCTAGAACAAAACAGTGAAATTCTTTCAAAAAAATGGTAAATTTCCATGTTTTTGATAATAAAGTCATCATATGTATATTTTAGACTCATCAATATTTGGCTGATGCAAACGAAGCAGAATCTTGGATGCGAGAAAAGGAGCCAGTAGTCGGAAGTACTGATTATGGCAAAGACGAAGATAGTGCTGAGTCGCTGTTAAAGAAGCATCGTGCTTTAATGTCAGATTTGGAAGCTTTTAAATCGACTATTGATGTAAGAGCTTTAAAATATTAAGATTCTTAGGAGGAAATGTCATTTCCGGTCGCTGTTAGGCTTTGCACGTTTGGATGCAATTTCACTGTATGGACCATCACTATGCTGATTTTTTCTTGATCCTTGACGTGTTTGCAGGAGTTGCGTAAACAAGCTAGTCAATGTAAATATCAAGAACAACCCGGTGGGCAGCTTGGTAGGGAATGTGTAATGGCTTTATATGATTATACGGAAAAGTCACCAAGAGAAGTATCGATCAAGAAGGGCGATGTTCTCACATTATTAAATTCATCGAATAAAGTACTTTTTGCCTATTTTCTTATCTAAGCTTTTTAAATTTACTCTTCTAAGTGATGGTACTTTTTGCCTTGTTCTGCAGTGAATTTTTCGCTCGTGTCACATATTTATTGTGCTTTATCAATGCTGTTCCATTTTTAGGATTGGTGGAAAGTAGAAGTAAATGATCGCCAAGGATTTGTTCCAGCTGCTTATGTGAAAAAAGTTGAGGCAGGTGCTGCACAGAAATCTACATCTCAACAAGTAATTTGAAAATTTTTATTGTGACTTCAATAATTTACCTTTTAATAATATGTAGTTTCACCTTCTCATGACGTAGTTAATTGCAGCTAGTTGTAGCGAGATCACATGTTTGTATACTAAGTATTTTTGATAACCACTTAGTACGTTTTGTTTTATATGGCAGTGATAAAAAATTGTTTAGCTTTAATCATCGTATGATAGTGTTTGAATTATTGTTTTTCGTGACGTCACCAGAAAGTTTAAGTTTGATGGATTACTTCTTAATTTTGTTTACTGACTGCTTATTTTTTGCTCAGGTTCCATCATCTATTGGAGGAAAGCAAAACGAGATCGAAGATCAGTACCAGAAACTTGTTATACTTGGAGATACAAGAAAACGTAAACTTGAAGAAGCTTGTAAAGGTTATCAATTACTTCGCGAAGCTAATGATTTAGCTGAATGGATACGCTCAAGGGTAGGGATGTTTCAAAAAGTCATTGATAACGAATATTGAAATATGTGAAGCGTTAACTAATGGCGGATGTTTTTGTCGTTAACCCGCAGAAATTTTTAGAACTAAAATTATAGCTTTTTATATAAAATTTTAAAAACTAAAATCGTTTTATTAGTGATTGAAAACTGAGTTCCAAATTAACCGCAATAACTAGTTCTAATTGCATTTCTACAATTTATCACTGTACAAAGATTTTTTCTGTATATAGGGAAATAAATTTTGTGTAATCGGGGAATAAATATATATATTTAGGAAGCAGTTGCTGCGCAGCAAGAAATTGGCAGTGACTTGGAACAAGTGGAAGTATTGCAGAAGAAATTTGATGATTTCAAAGGTGACCTTAAAGCGAATGAAATACGACTGCAAGAAATGAATCAAATTGCAACAGCATTAACATCAGTTGGACAAACTGAAACAGCTATAAGAATTCGACAGCAAATTGAGGTTAGGATTCATCTTTCTGTGATGAAAATATATTACTCATGAGACGTAAATTTCTTTTCATAGCAAGAAAAGATGAAATTTTCTATTTTGATAAAATTCATTTTTTCTTTTATACCAGCGGCTTTCTCTTTACAATTTAAAATACCATATTACACAGGAAGGTTTTGGTTGTGATAAGTGTTTGCGTGTAGTTTTTTTACTGAGGTAGTAAGTACTTTATTAATTAATGCTTCATACTTCGTCCAATTTAAGTCATATAATTATGGACAAAGTAAAAAATGTGAGGAAATTGTACAGGACTTGAACGCACGTTGGCGTGCATTAGAAGAACAAACAGAGCAACGTGAACAGCAGCTTGGTTCAGCTCATGAAGTTCAACGATTCCATCGTGATGTTGATGAAACGAAAGACTGGATAATGGAAAAGGATGAAGCTCTTGATTCTGAAGATTTTGGTCGTGATTTGCGGTCAGTCCAAGCTCTTCAACGGAAACATGAAGGTGTCGAACGCGATTTGGCAGCACTGGGTGACAAAGTACGGTTTTTATTGTCTGACATAGTAATTGAATTTAACAACAACATTAGTTATAAATAAAAGTTAGAACGAGTTAGTAAATTCTTTATTGTATAATTTTGTTTTTCTAGATCAAAACACTGGATGAAAAAGCAAATCGTTTGCGACAAACACATCCAGAAGCTGCGGAACAGATTTATGATTTGCAACGGCAGTTAAATGAGCAATGGAATCGTCTCACGGCTAAAGCTAATAATCGTAAAGAAAAATTGTTAGACAGTTATGATTATCAGCGATTCTTGTCGGATTTTCGTGATTTGATGCAATGGACGGCAGCCATGAATCAACTTGGTACGCTTATTCTTATAATGAACAAACTAATTAAAGTGTAATGATGATTCATTCTGCAGAAACTGTGCTATTTTGTTTTTAAGTTTTTATATCGTCCAGTGTCGGAAATTTCAGGATCAGTAATAAAAATGACTAGATACTAAAGTAATGGGAGAATTATTTTATTCAGATTGTTTATGATTTGTGACTACTTTTGTAACTTTTTATTTGTGATGCTGAAATTGATAATTTTAATTCTGTAAAAATTCACTGCCTATTTTTTTCATTAAAGTAGTTTAACATTATGATTCTTGTCGTGCTTTATTTGTTTAAGAAATTTGAATATGTCTTTTAATTAACAGCATTGAGACTTGAAAGTAGAGTACCGTTGTTTATATGGAAAGTTTCAGTCTCCAGTGACGAACTTGCAAATGATGTGACTGGAGCGGAAGCTTTACTCGAACGTCACCAAGAATATCGAACAGAAATTGATTCCCGTTCTGCAACATTTCAGGCATTCGAACAGTTCGGCAACCAGTTACTGAACAGTCATCACTATGCATCAGAAAACATTAAGCACCGTCTTGATGATGTCAATAATGCACGGCAAAAGCTTGAAGAGTAAGTTTATTTAGGAGTTATTGAAATGTGTAATTCTTTCATATATCGTTATTTAAAGATATACCCAGATAGAAATATAATTTTGGTAACGAATTACCTTTTATTATTAGTTCATGAATATGGAATTTGATTGCGATTGGCAACATTTAGTTAGAGCTGATTACCTTTTTTCCCTCTAGTTCTTGGGTCCATCGTCGACATGTTTTGGACCAGTGTTTGGAGCTTCAGCTATTTTATCGTGATTGTGAACAGGCCGATACATGGATGAGTGCTCGAGAAGCATTTCTTAATCAAGAAGATACAGGCGACAATGTGGAAAGCTTGATCAAAAAACACGAAGACTTTGATAAGGTTCGACATAATTTGGAATTCATAAAGTGAGCTAGCGGAAGTAAATAATATTGACTGGTAGTTGGTTGTGATGTTTTATGTCATGAATTTTCATTGTATTTCCATGGAAAGGATGAAAGTCGAACTCAATATAATTGGTGCTTTTAGGCTATAGCTTCGCAACAAGAAAAGATCTCAGCATTGCAAACGTTTGCAAATCAATTGATTAACGCAGATCACTATGATAGAACTGCTGTTTCCGAGAAACGTGATCAAATTCTTCATCGTTGGGATCGTCTGAAAGCTGCTTTGATTGAAAAGCGTAGTAAACTTGGTGAATCACAAACTTTGCAGCAGTTTTCTCGAGATGCTGATGAAATTGAGAATTGGATCGCAGAAAAGTTCCAGATTGCTCAGGAGGAAAGCTATCGTGATCCGACACACATACAACAAAAGCATCAAAAACAGCAAGCATTTGAAGCCGAACTTGCTGCAAATGCCGATCGGATTGCAACGCTCATCACTGCTGGTCAAAATCTTATTGATGGGAGCAAGTGTGCTGGTGGAGAGGTGACTGTTCAGAATAAAAGTTATGAGACCAAATTGACAAGTTTTGTCATTAGCATGTGACTACAAAATTAAGATTGCATCCTTATATTTGTTTAAGATGTTTGAAAAATTTATCTTTCTTGTTATCTCTTTTATTTTGCATTTTTTGTACTATATTCCAAATTATTTTGAAATTAATTCTTGTTTTATAGGATGCTGTTACACAGCGACTTAAAGCATTAAACGATCAGTGGGAATTACTTGTTAAAACAACATCTGAAAAAAGTTACCGTTTGAAAGAAGCCAATAAACAAAAGAGTTTCATGGCGGCCGTGAAAGATCTTGAGTTTTGGCTTGGTGAAGTTGAAGGTTCTTTTTGAGTCTTCTTGGAAATTCTTTAATAAAACATTTGTTTTAGCGTTTAAGAATACTTCATTATTAATGTGCACAATACTTCCGTACCAGTAAACAATGTTTTGATTTTTATTAGAAAGCTATTATTTCGCATTTTTTTAAATTTGTCATTTGTAGGCCTTCTTGGATCTGAGGATTACGGAAAAGATCTGGCAAGTATTCAGAATCTGCTTAAGAAACATCAGCTTTTGGAAGCTGACATAGCTACACATGCGGATCGTGTCAATGAAATGAATATTCAAGCGGATAACTTGCTCGGAAATGAGCAGTTTGATCAACCGGAAATAAGTAATCGTCGCAAGGTAAGAAATTAGAGCAGATCAATTTCTCGGTAATTATGTTTGGTCCTTCCAATTAAATAAGTCTCACTTCAAATCAATTGCTAGTTGAAGCTTGAAGTTGAGAAATATTTGTCTAGTTTTAGTCAAAATTCGAATTTCACAAATTTTACACAATCTTGTAATTACACTGAAAGTGCAAAGCTTTTCAAAAATTGTTTGATTTAAATCCGCACTATTGTTTCTGTAAATTAAAATTCTTAACGTTATGAGACTGGATGTTTCAGATCAACAAAGTATAGATAAGCGAAAAGTGTATCTGATAGATAAATGATAACTTTTCAGTTGTATTATTTAATATTTGCTAAGCATAGTTGTTTGTTCACACAGGCTGTAAATGATCGCTATGAAAAAGTACGTGAAATGGCAATTACTAGACGTGAAAAGTTGAACAAAGCTATTACTGTTTATCAGTTTTTGCGGGATATTGATGACGAAGAATCGTGGATCAAGTTAGTCTGCATCTTCTTTTGTTTTTCAAAACAGAATTGTTTTATATTTATTATGAAGCTCATTGTTTACTGCCAAGTATTTTTTTCAGAGAAAAGAAATTACTTGTTTCGAGTGACGATTATGGACGTGATCTAACAGGTGTGCAAAATTTGCGTAAAAAGCATCGTCGACTTGACAATGAGCTTGCCTCACATGAATCACAAGTATATCTAGTTCGAGAAAAAGGCTTAGAACTGATAAATCTTTCGGATATTGCTGGTTCAGAAATAAAGGAACGCATGCAAGCTCTGGAAGAAAGTTGGGATGAAATACGGACCATAACAGGAAAGAGGTTGGGCTTGAAAAGTTTGATATCATAGAAATAAATACGTTCGAAAATTCTGGCTTTTTTGCGGAGTATCAATGCATCAATGAAAATTGTATATATTACATTGGCAAGAAAGCTTGTTTCAGGCAGCAAAAACTTGGGGAGAGTGAAGATTTTCAAATATTTGTGGGCAAAGTAGAAGAAGAGGAAGCATGGATGAATGAGAAACAGCAGATATTATCATCAGATAATTTTGGTGAAAATATGGCTGGTGTGCAAGGTTTATTAAAGAAGCATGACGCATTTGAGGCTGATTTGGCATTACACACCCAGCGTATCAATCAGCTCATTGCCGATGGAATAAAAGTACTCCTATATTTAGAATTTTACATACATGGAAGCATATTTGTTTCTTAATTTAAAAAAATCATGGAAATACTTATGACAATCTATTATGGCGTTAACAATGGCTGCTTTAGCACCATAACTAATATTTAAAGATAATATGGATAGGTGATATTTTTTGGTAGCTTTCAATTATTGTTTATTGAGACAGTGAAGATAAGAATTGTCACAAATCTATGTTTTTAAAAAGCTTCGCAATATTTATTATATTTATTTATAGCTAGCAATTTTCATCATAGCTTTCAGCTGATAGATGCAGGAAATCATCACAGTCCAGCTATCAAAACACGCTGTGATCAATTGCGCATACGATTAGATGAGATTGCAGAACTTGCTCGTCGTCGGTTGCAACGTCTTCAAGATAACAGTGCCTATTTGCAGTTTATGTGGAAATGTGATGTTGTTGAAAGCTGGATCGGTAAAATTTTTGCATCATGTCTTGCATTTTAATAGTTCATCTGCTCTCACTTAAATTTAAAACAATGGAAATAGAGATAGATATAGATATAATAGATATGAGTCAGTATTTGGTGAACTTTTCTCTTCAGAAATTCAGCATTATAAAGAATCACTATTGCAACTTGGTAAGATTTGGAAACTTCTTCAGCGGAAAAAGAGCAACAGGTGCGATCGGATGATTTTGGACGTGATTTGTCGTCAGTGCAAATTCTTCTAACTAAGCAAGAAGCATTTGACGCAGGCTTGAATGCCTTCGAGCATGAAGGTATCCAGCGCATTACGGAACTGAAAGATCAACTTGTAAATGCACGTCATGCTCAAACACCAAATATTGAAAAGCGACACGGGAATGTAATTGGACGTTGGCAACAGCTTTTGGCAAATTCAGAAGCACGGCGACAAAGATTGCTTAAAATGCAAGATCAGTACAAACAAATTGAAGAGCTTTATCTAACGTTTGCGAAAAAAGTTAGTTTGCTATATGGAAAGTATTTTGAAATATCTGATTTTTTTAAGTATTTGTTGCTAAATGTCATATGCCAGCTATTCGTTTAATCTGCTTATTAATCATTGTGCACAATCAAAGAATTTAATCCTTTTATGAATAATTTAATGCATATATGCAAATTCTACTTGTTAAGGCTTCTGCTTTCAATTCCTGGTTCGAAAATGCAGAAGAAGATTTAACAGATCCTGTGCGTTGTAATTCGCTTGAAGAAATTAGCGCTTTACGTGAAGCTCATGCCGAATTTCACAAATCTTTGTCTACAGCTGAAGATGATTTCAAGCAATTGCAACAGCTTGATAAGCAAATAAAATCATTCAATGTAGGACCTAATCCGTATACATGGTTTACAATGGATGCACTGGAGGAAACTTGGCGCAATTTGCAAAAAATAATTAAAGTTATTATTTGCTTTAGTTTGTTCATTTACTACGTTGTTATTTTTTGTATTTATTTTAAATAATTGACGAATATTCGGTCACCATAATTCATTTTAGGTTTCTTTATTTCGACAAAATGTCAATGTAATTTTGACCAGATGATTCTTCTACTATAATTATAGGAACGCGAAATTGAATTGCAAAAAGAACATCGTCGTCAAGAAGACAATGATAAACTACGTCGTGATTTTGCTCGTCAAGCTAATGCATTCCATCAGTGGCTTACTGAAACTCGCGCAGCAATGATGGAGACAAGTGGAACACTAGAGGAACAGCTGGAGCTCCTAAAAAAGAAAGTAAGTTTTTTGTTTGTAATTTTGTGTTCTACAAAATTTTTCTTTCTGATACAGCTTGAGTTCTCAAACAAGTTGATTTCTGAGTTGATGATGATGCACTAGATAAAACTAGTCCAAATTTCTCGAAACATTTTTTGATCAAATATTTGGATACATTTTCTCATTTGTCCTGTTTGGTTGCAGGCGATAGATGTTAAGAATAATCGTGCTCAATTAAAAAAAATTGAAGATTTGGGTGCTTTATTAGAAGAATATCTCATTCTGGACAATCGTTATACTGAACACAGGTATATGATTTTGTTAATTTCACTGTAAGGTTGTTTGATATCTTCGGATTCTATAAATCTATTTTCTATATATCAAATTTTTCTGGGAAAGCAAATAAAAAAACAAGTGTTTATTGAGTTGTTGTCAAAGTATTTAGGTCTCATTCACTTTTTAGTACTGTTGGCTTAGCTCAAGCTTGGGATCAACTTGATCAGCTCGCAATGAGAATGCAGCACAATCTCGAGCAGCAGATTCAGGCGCGCAATCAGTCTGGTGTAACGGAAGAAGCTCTGCGAGAATTCTCTATGATGTTCAAACATTTTGATAAGGTATAGCCATATATTATTGAATAGCTAAATTACTAAGAATTAATTTGTTAAAGCTCTTCAAACAAACAGATCTTTTATTTTTTTTAAAGTAATATCAAGTATTCAGGAAAAATGTGGCCGTCTTGATCACCAGCAGTTTAAAAGTTGTTTGCGTGCACTTGGGTACGACTTGCCGATGGTTGACGAAGGACAACCAGAACCAGAATTTCAGCGAATTTTAGATATAGTAGATCCAAATCGAGACGGTTACGTTACACTGCAGGAATATATGGCATTTATGATTTCAAAAGAAACAGAAAATATTCAGTCTAGTGAAGAAATTGAAAGCGCATTCCGTGCACTGTCAAAAGAATTCCGTCCATATGTTACGGCTGAGGAACTTTACGCTGTACGTTTTGACATTCAAATTTTGGTTTCAAAAAATCACTTAAAAATATATCTTTTTTAATGGGGTAGTTTGCCATAATATTATATATTCAGTGACTCTACGTGTAGACAAAAATTATGCTACAAAATTTAAGAAATGTAATCATACAGTTAAGCTTTTTATTTTCAAGATGATTGTTATGATTAACTAGCAGACGAGAAAGACTTTAATGCATGGTTTTTAACCGCACGGTTTTATTGGCGAGGGATATGTTTTTATAAATAAGAGTATAATTATACAACTTATCTTTATCGCACAAGTTGTTGTGTTGTAAAATCCTGTAAATATTAATGGAGAAGAACGAATCCTATGACGCTTTACTTTTGCGTAGGTAGGATTGAAGAATGAAATTTGAAAGAAATTAAGTAATAGTAAGCAATATATTTTCAGAATCTCTCTCCCGAACAGGCTGAATATTGTATCAAACGCATGAAACCTTACACAGATGCTATTTCTGGTAGATCGGTTCCAGGAGCATTGGACTATGAGTTATTCGTTCATTCTCTATTCCAGAGTTAGCCATTATTCTCCGTGCACTTTTTGAAGCTTTTCTCTTGAAACAAATTTTAGTTCTATTTTACACAGAGCTTCTCACTAATTATAATATCCTATCTACACTGCTGGCAAAGAAGTCATGTTGTCTTTTCATGTGCGTCACATTCCACCTAATTTTTATTCCAAGAATGATGTTTCCGTGTGAGAGATCATTTGTAATGACTGCTAGTAAATAGCGTTGCCAACAGTATTTTCAAAACAGTCTTACATCAATTGATCTGTATAATTTGTGCTTTGATTCATAGAAAATAACTCTTTTTCTCCCATTTCTGTATCGAGAACTTTCTGTTTTTATAAATAGATTAGAAGAGACAACCTTGTGTGTGAAATTATCGTAGCCCGGTCGCATTTTTTCTCATCTTTTATGCATTATTGTTGTTTAATATAATACCGTCTTAAAATTACCGTTACGAGCAAAAATTGTAGAATTTTGGATTCCGATGCAAATTATACTAACATCACTTGTTCTAATTATTAGTTATAATCGAAATTATAAAACTTTTATGCTGTTAACTTTGTCACATAAACATTACTATTAGTGCAGACATTTAAAATTTCAGAATTATCTAGGATTTGAATATTATCTCAAGAATAAGGGGAGCCGTTCTTCTACATACATTACTTAATACTTTTGAGGCTCAACTTTTGCATATTTTCAGAAAATTTCAAGTCTGGAGTTTAACCAGCACAACACACGATTACTAGTGTTGGTGAGAGTGTTTTTGACTAATATGACTAGTATGGTCTATAACAATGTTGCTCCATTGCATGACTATGTGGGATGATTTTCGAAAGTCTTCCATATTTTACGCCCCAACATTTAAATTTGCTCCTGCAGAAGTTACAGGGACAGATTGTTTGAGGGGATTTCCGTGTAGAATTCCAAACCATCTCGTACAATCTTGTAAACAAATAGTGCTACTGTCGTTGCGATCAGATGTTTCCCAGATTGATGTTTCTATAGACGAAAGACTTGGGTAAGTAACTTATACAGTTTTGTATGTTTAGGTCACCAATGAGAACCAATTTAAGAACGCATGAAGTTGCCTCGATAAAAACAAGGTGCTTCGTACATCCTAAGAAATCCATTATCACTATATAAACCTTTTAGTAATCAAAAGTTTAAGTGCTTTACAGGATCGTCACTCGATTTTATTGCTCAAAGCTAGATCAGAACTTATTAGTGCAAGTTTAAATTAAATCTTCACAAAAATTTCGTAATTTCTATAAATATTCATCACGAGCTTCTCTGGGTATAGTATTCGTTTGTATAGCCTCTAGAAGCAACTCTGGCTCCATAAGAAGTATTCGATGCAGTCGCTGTCTGGCTACTGCACTCCCCGTGCAACTAACCAAGAACTGTTCACGTTTCGTAACACGGCTCATTATCTGATGAACACCAGACCACTTCTGAAATTCGTTACTTCGAGTATCTGTTTATCAATGTTTCGTTGCGTGGGAAATTATCAGAAGTTCAAATTGAAATCATCTGAACAGTTACTATTCTCATGAAATAAGCCCATCGTATGTAGTAGATATGATTATTTCATTCACTATTAAGTTCAAACTACTTTTGTTTCACTTGTGATAAGTGACTGAAAAGGTACATATCTTACTAGGAAATGTAAATACTACGTAATTCAGACTCATAAAATGCTAAAATGGATGTAATTTACAGTAAGTAATATTAAAGTTGTATAGGACGAAGGTTAACTAAGTCCACTTACATACATGAAAGAACTACTTGACAAAACTAGCCTTCAGTGTGGCATTTATTCGTTGCATGCTAATATCTTTATGACTGCAAAGTTGACTGGATGCGACGACAGGAAATTCTGTTTCTCCAAAATCCCATTCTTTGTCGTCAATGCTACTACATGTTTTTTCCACATCATGACTTTGAATGATATGGAGAGCATCGAATCTGGCAGTTATCGCGGTATAATGAAACGCCCGAAACGCAACCTGTTATTATATCTACGCATCAAAAAAACTTTCAATTTTAAATAGTTTCGATTTAGTGTCATTCTGCGGTTAAAGGATTAAAATTCAGATAATTCACGCCGAACTGGATTCATAGTCACATTTCAAAACTTTTGTTTCTTAGTTGTGCTATCTTAGTTTCTCAGTTGTAATCAAGATATACTGTGTGTGTTTATAGACTATAGAGAGAAATATGTGTGTTATCTGCTATGATGTAGAAATCTGGCAAAAAAAATCACTTCTGATTTCAAAAAAACTTTACTGCATGGAGAGCAGACCACTGCGATGATCTCGTAAAAATTGGAGCAGAATTACTTCCAACGATCATGTCTCCCAGACGAAATTGTATAAAGTTCGCATGAGCAAACTGCTCACTTGCCAAGTAGCGCAAGAAAGCAAACAAAATTTCACCAGTATTGTACGGAATCTCGATACTTTCCGCCTTACTCTCTAGATCATCCAGCTGAATAACTGTAGTTATTTACAGTAAGATACTGTCATCGCTTAAGGCTTCATATATGATAATAACGAAGATTCTTTGAAAAACCAAATCAGATCATTGTTTTCTTTTGCTAACATTTACAACGACCTTAGTGTAAGGGTCATGTTAATTAACTATTCTTTAGGTGAATGATTCCTGATTACTTATTCAAAAAGGAAAATGTTTGTAAATGAAAGCTTCCAATCAATATGGGAAGTGACTGTTTCTTAATTATGAAACTGTAATAGATATCAATTATACTTTTTATTTACACTGAGAAACACAAGACTTGGAGTTCCTTGAATATAAAACCGTGAAAAGTTGACTGCTTCAAATAATGTTATGAAAGAACTATTTTGTCTAAGAATTTTAAAAGTCAAACAATTTGAATAATTAAATGATCAAATTAAATTGTAATTATATATTAATTACAATACTATTTCGCGCTGCATTACTTTTTGGAAATAAATGGGGTGTTTGTACAATTCTGCAGATGTTTGCTTTCCATGCAGTATTCCCACTGCAAACTGCAAGAATAATATGACCGCATGGATTCGTCTCAATGCCGACTTTTCGTACACACCTTCTGATTTTAACCAGTTATCAATAACAAAACAAAGCATATCTACTTTAGATCCATATCTACAAAACAAAGCTATGAAAATAAAATTTCGACACGAAACTCCCTGATTAACTGAAAACTAAAGTAAAAAATTGGCATGGAATTTTTTTACTTTGATCTCTGCAAATAAATTCTAATAACATTTCAGATTTGGAATTTATGACCACAGAATTATACCTTCGTGAGTATTTCACGAATGATTCAAGTCGTGAGGTACCTTGAGTCATATCACCAATAAACTGTTTGAGTGCATAACGACGTGCATAGCAGAATTTTTCGATTTCCTGCGATAAATAAATGGTTAAAGGATTAATCAGCAGTGGTGGAGACTTTAGTACAAGTGCCTGAAACATGACTTAAACTTTTACGCTATAGATGAAGCGAAAAATTTATCGACAAGAAGATCCATTACTATTTGATTTCAAAGTTACCAGTATTTTAAGACAAGAGGATTTATTTTAACGTGCGCTATCTGCAACGCGAACTCACAATTTGACGTTTAGCGATAAGCAAAATATCCCAAACGATCCAAGGAAAAGATAGAAATTTAGAAGCTGATCTATAATTACTGGCGTATGTCACTGCATACCATGCCTTCGCTTTCGTAATCAACGCAGAGTTCCAACGTACTCCACGTTTTTTAGATCTATCGACTGTTAAAAAATCTGATTCTTCCCCAAATTCCTAAACATACATCGTTAATTTCAATAACTTTTTAGAACAGTGATAGTTAAAGATGTTATTTAATTATTTTATAGAGTTATATTGCCATTAATAATAATTTACTGTGGAATACTTTATTCGGTAAAACAATGTATGAATACTCTGAAGAATTCACGCCTAAAGTACGCAAAAATGCGGCTATATCGCAGTTCGACAATTTTATCTGAATGGTAAAAGGAATAGTCATCTTTTTCCATTTCTGTTATTCTCTTAATTGTTATACTGTGACCGGATATTAACGAGGCTTCATCAGGAATCGTATATTCATCCAATAATTGCTAAAAATTTTTAGAAATGGCTATTTTTTCAGTTTTATCGGCAATGCGAGCGTGTTTTGATAGCATTATTCATGAAAATATCATGACAAATGTCAGTACTTCCGGCACAATTTATAAGCAGAATTGATAACTCCCAAATAACACTATCAATAACCAAATTAACGAATTGATCCTCGTAAAAACAGTTTCAACTAAAGCCTTTATATTGTCCCACACAAATTGTTCAGATTGAAATTGTTATAAATATTGATGAAAATGCTCAAAATTTTAATAAGCGCATATTTGAAATACAAACCTGTATCTTTGCATTGTATTCATTCCTCAAATGTAAGCTTCTTTCAATAAGTTCCGGCTGCTCATTAAACAAACTACCATCGCACAGCTCTGAATCACAGTAATCAGCGAACTTTGATTCTTTAACTAGTTCCAAAATATCTTCAACTTTTTTGGCCCTTCTGAAATTTCCTTTTTTTTTCATTCATGGCTTAAGGCTGAAAAGAGTTTTCAGTATAATAATGTAACACAATATAGCTCAAACGTTAACGAATCTTTTTCCAGCTCTTATAATTTTTTCCTGAATTTCACAACAAATTCTTAAGTCGTGGATTAATTAAATGATAAATTAATTAACCTGTACAATTCACCAAGAAGCCGTTTGCTTCTGTATGATGGCTTAAAAATATTTTGCATATAATCAGGGACAAATTCACTCTGTTCATATAGTGTCAACGGATCAGCTGGTTCACCAGTTTTTGGAAAATCTACAGCAATAGCACATTTTCGAGCAATTCCTTCAGAAACTTCACTGAAAACAATTCACACCATTCATTCCTTCCGTGACGTAATGCTTGAGAATTTGCTTACACTTCAGGAATTTAATGTGCATAGGATCCATAAACATTTTAAATGAAAAAAAATAAAAAATGAAAAACGTTATAATTCGTAATTTTCAATTCAGGCGCAAATATAAAACTTAAAATTGTACACAAAAAATAATAAAAACTAACTGGAAAAGACCAAGCCTATCGCACATAATTAAATGAGCATTTGACATACGACCGACTGAATCTTGGCTCAGATATTTCAAAAAAAAATCAATCATGTCTTCGTTCTGTAAATAATACTTGACGTTTCTTAAATTCCATTAAATATTAGATGAATTTTTGACACTAAGTTTTTACATATCAGTGGAATAGTTATAGCAAATTGCAATACCAAAGTTGTAGTTTTAAAAAAAAGTTTCTACACAGAAACTTGCAACAAATATGAAGTGAGCCATTGCAGAAATTCCACATACTCTACTTCTAAATATTTTGACTTAACAAAAACAAGAAAATATACAGTTGGAAGCGCATCATATTCAATAGGTATTGATTTCGGAAAAAACATAGCATCTTCATTTCTAGAGAAGAACAGTTCTTTATCAAAAATAACTGTATACTCATCACCATCCAAATCACTACCTAAAATAATCACATACAAAGTTCAATTGGGCATATAAATGAAGACAAATGAAAAATGCAAATCGTTATAATTTGTGACTTTCAATTCAGGCGCAAATATAGAACTTGAAAATTTTACACCATAAGCGAAAAATGAATTCATGCCTGAAGTAATTCAACAAGTCAATTTATATTATGTCTAACCAGCCATTTCATCAGGATGTGGACGAGGACCATGTCGAGGAAAAACAATGACATCATAAAGATGCAACAAAGCATCTTGATAAATTGCTTCAAACATACGCACATCGCCAGCAACATGACATGGATTTTTTGATACCATAACAGGACCTTAAAAGGAGAATCTAGAAAAGCTTCAGAAATGCAAAAACAAATTAAACAAGGAACAACTTCAACAACTGGTAATCTAATGTCTTCTTCACAACTTACATGAAGCAATGCAAATTTTCAAAGAAAAATATTACGTTCCACAATTAATATTTGAATACTGATAGACTGTACCTTAAATTCAATCAAATAATGGATTCAACATTGCTGTTTCATACATCAAGATGGAAGTGATGTGGTTTTAACAACTTGATATGAAATAAAAATAACCAAAATGAAAGAATATGAAAATACCAGTATGAACGATTCTGTTTTGCGTAGCATACTTTAAAGAGGACGAATACTGTACAAAAACTTGTCCATATTGTAGTAATCCAGTATTATCAACCACACCATACATCGTTCGCCCTCCAGATTCAGGTAGGAAAATTTTTGACTTGCTCAAATATATCTCTGCAAAAAATACTCTTTCTATTTCAACTCCTATTAACGTAAGCAAGTAGCACAAAGAAATATCTGAAACATTATTTTAAACATTATTACATACATACAAAAAATGATAAATTTAACTGACAAGCAAAAAAATACCTATCTATTCAAAGAAATAAAAACTTTACAGTATTCATCACATGAAATTGATCAACAGCTCTCAAAGTCACAACTGAAAAACTAAACGAAATCAAATTTTATTATTTATTTGCCTGATTCATAGCATTCCAAAAACTTTACTTATATTGTATCGATATATCGCAACCAATAATGATCGAAAAAATGGCTCATTAGTGAAGAAAATACCACTACTGTGCAACTGATGGAAGTCAATTGGAAGGAATAGGCGTGAACTTAATTCTTCAGTAGCTTCATTTTCATTGCACATCATCCCTGCGAAAAAAAATTAATACAATACTGAGAAATAAAATTACATCCGGAAACCAGTATGACATTTTGAAATGTATCATGTGCATATAGATCAGAATGAAATAGTTTAAAATTTGAGACTTAATCAAAACTTACAGGAATTTATTTACAGAAAGCACAAAAAAGAAGCAAAAAGCTTCCCACTTTCTAGCAATAAAAATAGAGCAATTTACATATTCTTAACAAAATCTGCAAGTTTAGTGACAAAATGCTGCAGAAAAAGATGATAAAAGAACCAGCAAGCTTGTTGAGCTCCATTTCTAAAAGTGAGCGTATTCGACTACAAACCTTCTTATGTAAATGTAGGCCTTGCTTCTTCGAAACCTTAAAAATCCGTAGCTGCTTAATATAATATATAATTGCAGCAATTTCTTTACTTAACTTCAAGGGACCAAATCCAATAATACAAAATTATATAATTTAATTTTGACCTGGTCTAAAATCATGACAAGCGGTCGATTTAAACAAACAGGTGAAGGCATTGAATATTTCACTATTTCTAGTTCCGCACTGCTCTTTTCATCTTCATGAAACTTTTTCTGACTCTTGCGGAAGATAACATTTACTTCATCAGATTTGTCCAACACTGGGTCTACACAAAGCACACCTTTGAAACCTTTGAATCGGACCTTAAATTTTAAAATACTAAAACTCACAAAATGAATATTTCAAGCAAACAAGAGTGGAATAAAATATCTAATACTACCTGATAACATGATGGAGTCATCTGCAAGTTCAAAATTTTAGCAATGCGATCAGCATACTTTTGAGAAATTCTCCCCACACCATCTGAGAAATTGAAATGTTCACCAGTTTCTGGATGTACAATACCACCAATGATATCATCTTCCAGTTTCCAATCATCTTTGTTCAGCAGTATTGTTGGCTAAATGTCAAAAATTTTTTACACGTACGTGGAAAAAATCACGAGCAAATATGCAAATAGCTCCAACATATTGTTTCGAGGAAACACTGAAGAACTGAAATTTGTAACGGTGTGATATACGAAAGCGATGGGTCGAAAATAAGGGCAGATAACTATCGCTATTAGCAGATAACAAAAAAACCATTTGAAATTTACAAGATGATATTCCGTTACCTGAGCTTGAGTGAAGCACTGCCCCATGCGCGACATCAATTTTGGAACACTTTTGGAAGCTGTAAAGTCTCCCATCCAACGTCGGATATCTTCGATAGTGTAGACTATCTCACCACGTAATTCATCATTTACAATAGCATTCGAATACATATAACAACCACCATCACGCATCTCAATTAATTATTCGATTTTTCATGAAATCCGAAACATGCGAATGTTTTCACTCAAAAATATATGCTAACATGATACATACTTAATAAAAATTCTTCATATTAAAAATTGTTCGCATGATTTAATACTGTATAATTTATAAGTTTTAAAACGTCAAAAATAAATTGAGAACCATTTGATTTTGCATCATAATTTCTAATATTGTAAACTTCAGTATTACAGTCAAATGGCAATCAATGAATAATTTTTAGTTTTCTCTAATGATGAAGGGATAATTCATGTTGCAGTAATTGCACAGTGCATACGAAAAAAATCATTCTTCAATATTGCAAAATTTTTATATACCTGCGAATTTGACCATGCTAAAAATTGATAATGTCGTGATGCTATATGAAGCCCTGCTCCAAGTGTAGAGTAAACTAAATTCGGAATTACTAAGGACTGGTCTGGAATCAAACTTTCTTCATCGCGGAAATATAATATGATCCTAACAATTTGCAACTATTGTTGTATGACCATCCAAATATTCACAGGCATTACCACCATATTTTATCAGCTGCTGACCTTCATGTCAAGCGTTAGTAAAGCACTTTTTAAAAAAACGACTTCTAACTGAACTTCATTTAAAAAAGTATACGAAGGACGAAGTTATAGTAAAGAAATAGACCTTGCAGAGCACGACCACGAGAAAATTCCTTGGAAGAGAGACGCTGGCCGTTATCATCTCGAAATATGCAACGCAGAGCGTATTCTTCTCCAAAATAACGTACGACACGATTAGTCATCATAACTTCTGGGGGCAGAAGTAAAATTCTGAGTGGACTTACTACGACCTGAAATTAATCATCTCCGGGAAAATCTAATCGCTACCATTCTTTCTCCTCACTACTGAAGCAGCAAGTAATATTTTTATCAGTTGGTGCTTCAACATACATTGCGAATTAATGGACCAAAGTAGTATTTGCCGGCTCAAATAATAAAAATTTTAAAAATGTGAAAAAGTGCTAGTGCACAGTCACGCACAAAATTAATTACTTTTCAAAGTGAATACCACACCTTTCGAATTAATACACAGTTGTGAGGTAGATCAGAAACACTACCAATTTCTTCTCCACTTAAGCCATTTTGCACTGCTTTTAATTTCTTGGGATAAACATGCTCGAAAAATTTTAGCAGTGAAATACGACGTCTTTCATCAATAGCTGCTAAAGCACTATCTAACGTTTCTTCACAAGCTGTGAGACATTCCTAAGCTTATAAAATAGATAACGCTTCATCATCAACATTTAAATGTTTTATTTAAAAGATTTTTGGTAGGCCCCAATTCGCATTATATTCTTTGACAAAAATGTAAAAACTTTCTTCTTCAGTAATGAAGTCTTAAATTTTCGACAAGCTGCTAATAAATATAAACACTAAAAAAATCTTCCTCGAAATGCAAGACTGAAATATAAGATTAAAACATATTCCATTACTTGAGCACAGTGAATAATACGCTCGAAAAACAAATTATTTCGGAAAGGTGGACGAACATCAAAAAGTTGGTCTTTCACTACACTTCCTCTGCTGAGTAATGCTTCCATAGTATAATTAAGTCTTAAATACGAAATTATTACTGTAATTATGAAGGCATTAAAAGTAAAATAGGCTGGCACTTTCGGAAAAAGCGCTTAGTTTAATAATTTCTCTATCATAAATAAAACGGAATACCACTCAAGATGCTTAGAAGGATTCATACATCCACATACATTAATTACTACAAACTTTTACCTAAACGACGGAAGCTTTGTAATAAATATATTTGAAGGTTCACGCCGCGGTATTTTCATGATTCCTGCAAAATATATTTTACATTTTGCTCGACGACTCCATCGCGCAATAATTTCGAATAACTGGAATGTTGGCATCTATAAAGAAGGGAGCTAATGAACTGATAACAGCTTTTACAATTTACTCAGAAACTGTGCTAGAAGAATGAGAATTTACTTAGTAGACACTACAGAAGTTTTAATTAAATCCGGGTTGATATATCCCTATGGAACAATCATGAATTATTTAGTCATATTTTCCATGAGGAAGAGATTGTATTTTGTGCAAAAATATAGTGACAGTAGAAAAGAAATATTTGAACAACTTAACTGCTAAAAATAAAAAAAGTATAAATAAATAGGTCAATCACCATCTTAGTGGTAGCACTTCGCCTATCCCAATCCAATACTTCATCCGGAAACATTCGTTCTGGTTTTATAGTTTCCTTAGGCATCGAAAAACTAATCCATTGTGATTCTGCTAGCGTTTTCTGAATCAAAGTAAACCACATATCACATCGATTTAATTTTGAAGCTTGGCTTTTTTAAATTTTTTTTGAAGCCTGAAGAACCAAACATTCAATAATAACTACAATTACTAAAGATAAAAATATTACCGCATGGAAAATATTGATAAAGTAAATAATACTACCAATCATCAGTTGTATCGACTGATATCAGTACCATTATTTAATATACCTGAGAACAACCAGCAAAGTATTTATTCCCAGGAAAGCTTTTCGCACGCAACCATTCACGACATTGCTCAAGATTTAAAACACGTCTTCCATTTATAACTCGCGGTACTGCTTCCCATAACTGAAAACTAAGTCTTAATAACTAATTCTGCTTCATAACTGGCAAGTCAAATTTTTGTAACATGAATATCAGAGAAAGTACTGCTCACTCAGTAAAAGTATGACACAATATCAAGAAAGCTAACAGTTAAACTAACCTGCGGAGGATGCCTTAAGCAAATATAAACGTGATTATCTCTTTCGTCCGGATCCAAATCACAATCAACGACAACCATATGAAATGAATTGTATGTAATAACAAATTTATAGCCTATATATGATAATCCATCATGAGCTACGACATGTTCAATAGCAAAATATATAGTCAATACACGTCGATCATGTTCAAAATGCGCCCAGGACAGAAGCATATGACTACCTCAAGTTAAAGGCTGATGAATAATAATAATAATGTTATAAAAAAAATAAAGTCATTAGCCTCTTGACTGATTTAATTATCTTCAGTAGGAAAAAAGATTGAAAATATGTCAAATTGCTTAATCAGGTACACTTTCATAAATTTCAAAAATTTTTTGAGACTCATATAAATTATTAAAAATTAAGCACACATCTTTCGTGAAGTATTAATAATAGTTTAGTGACACTAACCAGTAGCATTGTTTATTTTTGTTTCACTGACAGGATTTAAGATTAACTTGTTACTTTCCGTGTTATACTTTGTTACATATTCACCACGTATGAAAAATAACCCGAAATTAGGCATGTTACCAATTCCTAACCACAAAATATCAACGTTTTCATGATCAGTTCTAAAAATAAAATTCCATGACATTCATTAGAATGAAAAGATCTCGAAACAAAAAGTGTTTCGTGAAACCTCCAAGTTTAAATGATTAAAAAAACTTCAGAAGAATAGGAATTTCGTGACCTATGGAATTAATGCTATATAAATATAAAATAAAAATCCTAGACAAGCAAAGAAAAACGAAGCCACCAGCCTTGAAAACAAAAAACAGTGATATAAAAAGGTGTGAAAAAAACTATGAACTTTATAAACTTAATTTATCCAAATATGTTTCAGAGATGTAAAAATCATTTATTCAACAATGAAACATAAACCCTAAAGAAAATTTCGAACTTCGTCCTCACTTCGTTTGTCAACTACTTTTTCACTGCTATAAATCTCACAATTATTAACTAGATTTTCTTCATAGTTTATCATAGTTTTGAATTGATTCTACTACTGTCTTAATTTGAATACTTCTGAAATTCTTCAAAAAAGATTCTCATTTCTGGTAAATTATAAGAGGAGAAATTTCTTCAACTAACTTTGTGTCTGTAAATATTTGATCGATATTTCGTACTTCTAAATAAGGCTGCATCTCAAGACCATATCTAAATATCAGAAAAAAACTGGAGTCAAAAATCAGTCACAACATTGAACAAAAATGATGCCCACTTACCCCGATTCATTGTTAAACGATTTTATAAAGTCTATCAAAATCTCTCGGACAGATTTCTCAGAGCATAATAACTCCACTGCAACATAGACTTCGACACATTTTTCCTCATATGAAGCTTGCAAGCAAGAATTTATTCGATCAAATGATCGAATCGAGCAATTGCACTGCAAATATATTCTCCCACCTTTGTAATTCTCATAAAATCTGCTAGAAGATTTTTCTAAAAATTTCTCATCGCGCATGTCTAGAAACTCTTAGATCGAGACCACAAATTTTTATTGAAACATAAATATGGTAGGTTGGATAACACCTTGCAGAACTTACTTTCATCATTTAAGCAACAAAAAGCAACATTCTGAACTTTCAAAAATAAACTCAGATATTTTTCTGACTCTAATGATACCAGTAATTTGAGCATTTATGAATAATGATAAGAGCTGACCTCTCTTCATAAATATAAGTATTCATGAATGAAATTCAAAAGTATGAAAAACATCTACGCCAAAACTCAAAGTATGAAAATGGAAAAAACATGCATTTCGTAAGTTCTTCCTAAGCATATATCCGATTTGCTCTTTCGGTACGCCTTCTTCTGAGATAACGAATCTTAATTTTACAAGAAGATGCCTGAAAGTTAAATTACTCTCAAGAAAAAAGAGAAATACTAGGCACAAGAAAAACTTACTCATTTGAAGCAGTACAGATCTTAATAAAGACAGTAATAAGATAGTGTGCGTTGCATTTTCTGATTAAATTTCCTCAGTGATCAGAGCAGAAAAGAGTGAATTAATGGATGGATTCAAATCTAGTGTCTATTCTAATGATTCTCAGAAATAAGTATTATGTGATGCACATGACTGAAAACACGTTTGAAACCATTTCGTGAGCGTCGTTCAATTTCTCAAAACAATGAATAAACTATACTTCATAAAAAAACTCTGTATTTCTAATCGATTATTAACTGAAAGCCAAGAAGGAAAAGATTACTTCGGTTCTGTGGTCAATAGAAACTTTTTCGGGTGCAAATTTTTAACCACTGACTGACATTCAGTTAAATCTAATAATGGTGGTGATGGTGATGTCAATGTTTGTGACGGATTTACTAGAGCTGTAAGCATAGAATATCGTTCTTGGTCTGACTGTTCACATGAAGAAGTTGACGTGTTAGGTGTATTGTCTGATATTCTTAATGCTATTTCAATTGCATCATCCAAAATCTCATTTACATCTGAGAGTAGTGAATGAGCATGGTCAGCGGTTAACCATGGAAACAAATCCTTAAATATTAAATGAAATTATTTCAATTACTTAAGATTCTTAAACTTTCTTGCAGAAGATTCTTAAACTGCAAATGAATGAGTTTTAATTATTAAGGACTATGCTGAGATAATAAATGGAACTACATAATAAATTAGGAAATATTTTAAAGTTAGGAACTAACTTAGTTTCGTTTTACTCAAAATGAAAAATTATATCAATCTGACAAACAAATTTTTAAATCACAAGTAAATTATTTCGATATATATAGAAATAAATTATAAAGTTATGAAGTTAGTTTAACTTCAAAAATAATTAAAAAATAAACTACTCAAAAAATAGAAGTGCCCCACATTATAAAAAATAAATTGTCAACTGAATTACAGTTATCAAGTCAATTAATTAATTAAAACTAACACATAACTGCGAAACCTTCCATTCAATAGAAGACATCTTCACCTCTCACTTCCGCATAAAAAGCAACTGATTCAACTGATTCCTGCGATAGCCTCAAAAACGACTGCTTTAGATTTGAGATATGCAAAATTTTATAGTTTAGTAAATATGTACTATAAAAATTTTTCACTACAAAAAATAGCTAGCACTAAATACTTGTCTGTTTATCATAATGTATAGGAACTAATTTGAATGCTTACTTTTCAAAAACCAAGTTTCTTAACACATACCACGTTAGACTCTCCACCATAGTTCAGAACATGGCAATGTCAAGGTATTTTCTTTTCCATACTGTTTATCACAGAAGAATACTTCTCAAGCGCTTACTTTCTTCATATAACTATCATCCATCAAATGCTAGCTAACGAAACAGGAAAAACACTCCTCAGTACTATCACCCCTTGAATAAAAATAAATCTCGAGAGCAATATCAAACTGGATTCTAATAACCAGGGATTACTAATATATTTTAGTAAAATTGAAATATTTTTGTAAAAACCACTCCGCCTAAGTCAAAATTAAGCGCAAATTCTTGCCAGAGCTATAAGATAGTTTGCTTAAAGCAGTGCGCAGAAGTTTATCGACGACATTGAAATGATTCACTGTGGACATCCCAAGGATTTCAACTATTTTCACACAACAGAAGTGCCGATATTGCCTTTGAATGTACAGAATTAGAAATCAAATGAGCTGAAAGGCAAACATAGGTACTTATAAAGACTAATTCTTTCGCTCAATTTTTTAAAAACTTCAAAAATGACAAAATTAGTGATCCCTGCGATAATATTTTTCTGTCCTGATTATGCATTTTTTTCATAAGTCAAGCAGTAGTTTATTGTCATAACAATGCAAATTCAGAAAGTGAAAAATCAAATACCAGTTTCGCATCAAGGTTAAACAATAATTTAGTAGCAAATAATAAAAATTTATAATTATTGAGATGAACAAGTATACTTCTGAAAAACGACTGCAGAAAAATAAGCATTAGCGAATTCATTTTACATATAATCAACACTGTGATTTGTCATAAGCTTAATGGACTATAAACACTGATAGCACTGATGTTGCAATTGGCACTTTCAATTTCAGTATAACAACAGACTAAATATGGAAGAAAACAACTTCAAGCACTTTAATAACATTGCACATTAAATACCAAAACAATAGCAGTGTTAGGTATACTGATTTATCCCCTGTAATCAATAATTTTAGAAATAACAGCGGAAAAAAAGAATTTTTGCGCTGCAGAATGCAATTTGCGATAACAATTATAACATTATGCTATGAATGCAGCAAGAAATTTACACAAGCAAATTAAACCATAACTCATTTCCATAATAAACATCGAAAAGTTCACGAAAGATCCTACTTACAAAAATGAACTATTGTGAGCACTCCTGTCCTTTTTATTATGCATTTTTCTACTTCCTCCACATTACTTCCAATGAATTTAATCAGATTTTGACAAAGTTTAACATTTTTCGAGATTTCACCTGTACAATAATGAACGATGTAAATTTATATCATTAACTGTGAAGAATAATAGACTGATACCAACCAGCCACATCCACTTGAGCACTTTCAAAATACACCATCCATTCATGTTGCTATAATTAAACTTCATTAAGGTTTATTTTGTTCTGTACTTCAGTGACTCAAAATCTTTGATATAAAAACAAAGAAAGACAAATTAATATCTATTCCCAATACAGTAATTCTATATTACTGTAAAATTCCCTAAACATGGTTATTATGAGCGATTAAGACCAAATACATTTTCAAATGTATCCTCACTGTAATTTACTGTTTACACAGACCATTTAGTAGAATTATAATATTCTTACGAAAATTTGAGAGAAATAAGCCGAAAAGTTTTATATTAGTAATTTTCCTCTGCATTTGCATTAAATTTAACAATAAGAAAGAGTGATACAAAATTTTCAAGAGATTTACCAAAAGTTCTTTATACTTTGGTCGCACGTGATAGTCCTTGGTAAGGCAAAGACGAACAAAATCGCAAAACACCGGAGAAAACCCTTCTTCAGGCTGTAATGTCGGTGCTGGCTCGTAAACAATTCTTGACAACACTTCAAATTCAGTTTTACAACCACGATAAGGATATTCACCTTTAGCTAATTCCACCAAAGAAATTCCAACACTCCACACATCAGCTCGAACGTCATACTTTTTTTGTGCTTCCAGACGTTCAGGCTATATACACGATTTCAGATCAGAAAATTAAATGGTTGATATGATAATAAAAAAAGCATATTGTGAAAAAATGCAAAACTGAACAAATGACTTACAAATACATGACTTCAAATTGAATCAAAAATTTCTTCCTAGATTAATTATAAGCTCATCTTTATTCATAATTTTTTATGTTGCTTTTTAAAGCACTATTTCAGTCAAAATGTTTCTACTGACCGACATATAGGCAGAACAACCAACTGTTCCAGTTCGAGCCATGGAATCAACTAAACGCCCAGCTATTCCAAAGTCACAAAGTTTTACTGTTCCATTCAAATCAAGCAATATATTCGATGGTTTTACGTCTCGATGAATTATATTCTGTAAATCGTTGGCACGATAATTTAGCTACAGAATAAAATAACTTTTGGCTTTAATTCCATTTCTTATTTATCATTCATTTATTTATGATTTATGCAACTACTACTATGAGCATCATTATCTGGAGGAAAAAATGCCAAAACGGAGTTAACATCGTTTAATGATTAAATCATAATATAAAATCACAAATGCAATTTGTAAGATATATAAACTTAATATGATATGAAAATGATCAAATCTAATAACAGCATATTAACGGAGAAAAAAAACTGTACCTGAGAAACCTTGAGATAATCCAAAGCTTTTATAATTGAGACGGCCATTTTTCCAAGAATAACTTCTGGGAAGCCGCCTTTTACTCGTTTCGAGAGTTTGTCTAGACATGTTGCCATCAATTCCATACAAATTAACACTTCAAACTGAAATCAACAGACAAATTCAGACCAAGGTGCTCTCAATATAGAATTGGACATGAAGTTAATCTAAATCGAAAAAAATTGCAAGCGCTAAACGAAATCTTTATATTATAGAATAAGGTCTATGAGATTATAGTAGTGGACTTGCAACATTCCAATGGAGATCTATCTAAATTAATGCATGATTTTTTTTTGGAACAAATCGCGATAATCTAGTTTAGAAATTGCGAACAAAATTGGCATCTATCATGATGTAAGCACATTTCAAAATAAAACAACATTTTATTTAATAATAAATTGTGAAAATTGTAGAAAATTAGTTTACATCAGTAATGAAACATCCATAGCATCGTACAATATGCGGACAATCGTGTGAACGGAGTACCACTTCCAAGTCCATCAAAACACGTTTATTTTCTTCCGCGACTGATGTCATAGCCATTTGCTGCACTAGGAATGATAAAGTGAAGAAGCAAATTAAAAAGATAAGAATAAGATATGATTGTAGAATGGAATAACATTAAAGGACTACATATATATATGGATCACAAACAATAAGATATCTTAAAATCGGATATTGAAATACTGACAATTTTCAATAATTCATCACAATAAGTTAAAACCTTAACAGCCATAATTGTTCCTGTTTGCTCAAACCGAGCTCTATACACAACACCACAAGTGCCAGAACCCAGCTCTCCCATCCTTTTCAAACTTTCTTTTGTTGTATCGTACACTGTATTCATGATGGTTATACGACCAGATAATCTTTTGATGTCTGCTAGACGCTTGCTTAGCTATAAAAGTAAGAATTAAAAATGAAATGGAAAAGCAAAGAATGCAACACTGAAACAGATTTTGATTCCGATTATAAGTTAACCATCGAAATAAAAACTTTATGAAATATTTACACTATTTTAATGTCAATAAAAAATACTTTAATGATCTCAAATTCTTTCACAAAATTTTGAAGATTTTTGATGTTCAAGAAAAAAACCCTCTGACTTTTGGTTTTGAAAAGGCAAAATGAATAACTCTAAAAATACCCCATCGTCAGCAGCACTAGGAGCTGAAGGTGGGAATATGTTGGTTGGTAATTCTGAAAGATTTGGGCGAAGTGCACCATCTCCTACAAAATATAAACAGATTAAACATCGAATCATTTCAATTATTCAGTTAGTTTAAAACCAAAAAATTACTAAGAGATGAAGCTACACAGCACACACTTGTATAACGAAAGTAGAACTGCAACTTCATTATTTATAAAATATGGAATAATATTTGTTGCTTTTTTGAATGGAACAAACCAACAGAACTATAAATAACTGTTGTTAAAACGTGCCCTCAGGTTTTCTTAGATTTGATGTGAGTTAATAGTTATAATTCACACTTGCATAATCTTTTAACACTGAGGAAGCATAAAATAGTAAAATACCAGTCAGACCATAAAAATACTTTCAATACCTACTTCGAAAAGATGGAAGTGAAAAAATGAAACTAAATCACTAACCCATATTTCTTCTAGGAAGTGGACTAGTTTGAGGCGGAAATGAGCAACTTGAGTTAGGAAAAACTTTAGAAATTTGTGCTACACGTGGTTCGACGCTTGATGATCTACGAGAGGCGAAAATATGTCTCGTTAAGGGAGCAAATCTCACTTGTTTCCATCGACGTATTCGGCATTCAAATTCTGAAAAAACATTGAAAATGAAATCATTTAATACCAGATATTAAGCTGCTGACAATACAACAATATTTAATTCCTGCACTAAAAACCTAGTTCTAGCCCTTATTGGCTTACTTTCCTAAAAAATTCTGACTTCAGGAAAAATATTTTTTAAATAGAAATTCGATAAGAGCTGAAGATGTCTAGAAAATTTTACAACCTGAACAAATAAATGCAGATGGAAAGGTATTTACTACAGAAAGCAGCAAAAGATTCTTTATTCTAATAGAGTATTTTTTATATATATGAAAAAAAAAAGTTACTTTTTTCTCATCACGACAAGTATGCCTTTATCTCACTTATGTGAAAGCAAATCAAAAAAAGCAACCTCCTCAGTAATTCAATGTATCTCATGCTTTTGACTTTTCCATTCATAAAATAGCAACAAAACAGATGGAATAGCAAGATGACACCGTACCCACTTTAAAAATGTTTGTCGATGTGAACACTTATAATGGTCAGTGCTCAAATCGCGATAAATTATAAATTAGACTGAAAGTTGTTTAAGAAGAGTATTCTCTCTTATTTTGTTAGTACATATATGAAGGTGCAGATGGGTAGTTATGAGAAAATATGTGTGTATATATGTACATAACACTGGTGGTCTGTAGTTTTTGCAGTAATTATATTTTAATATTAATTTTCAATAAATATAATAATAATTATTTCTCTGCGGATACATAGTGGTCAGTCTGAAAAAAGTTATTTGATAAGTTTAGTTTTTAAATATGTAGTTGGTTATAGCTGGACAATAAAAATTTCATAGGTAATAAAATAAACCAAGAAGATACGGTCATCAGTTTTTTTCTGACATTATTTTGCTCAGCACTACTTTAGCGCTATGAAATACTTCCAGTATGTGGGAGAACTGTTTATCACAGTTCTCTGCTCCTAAATGTTACGCATAAATCATTGCTAGCAATCAAGAAAGAACAAAGGAATTGGTTGTGAATGCTTCAGCAGACAACAAAGTAGTGATTTTTATGAGTCTAAACACAATACAATCAGTCAGTCTTCCGTTTCGTCAGCTGTCAGAAAGTGGACATTACTTGCGTGATTTCCCAAACAAATGCTCAAGTTTTGATCATTTTTCGAAAAAATGTGTATTCATATGATCATTTCAATAATTACGTAACAGTACATACGTTCGCAAGACTTGAATGAACATGCAATATTTATGTTACAGTATGATTCAGGATAGTATATCCGTTTAGAAGAAAAAAATATTTTTAATTTTGGTATGATGAGAAAACAGCAAATACTGTTATCACACTGTTGAAAGGAAATAATAATGCAAACCTTGTATCCGTTGCTGCAGCGACTTTGCTTGCTCCATACCAGGAATTTTCGAGGAGAATTACGCACTTTCAATAAATACTATTATTGGAAATATTTAAATAATGCTTCACGCTACGAAATGATCAATGCAGGAAAAGCACACAAGAAATTTGGCTCCTCTCACAATCCCACGTTTTAGCCATTTCTCAAAAAATAATAATCAGAAAACATGAAATACGATGTACATATTTTCCTATTATTCTTCACAATTTTATTGCAGCACATCAAGTGGTTGGCAAAAAAATAGTTTCAAAAAACAAGATGCAATCGCTAGAAAAACAAAATGGGTCAGGAATAATAGTTCGTCTTCAGAAATTAGCTTCAGTAGTGAGTGAGAAGAAATTTTGATCCAGTTATTTAATATATTCTGTTAAAGATAAATTAGAGGGATTTAGATGCAGAAATTAGCTTCTGAATGAGAAAAACAGGTCATTTGATTGCTCTCGTTTGCTTCTGGCCATTTTTATTAATCGGAAAATGACACTATCTACTCTTATATCACTTCGTTTAAATAATTTTTTCTATCAAGATAGCGCCATTACTACCACTATAATTTGATGTGCAAACGATTGATGGTTGATTCTTGGCTACATCCAGCAGATGTTAAAGAAAAGAAGCCAAGTCCTAGGAGGACTGATTCGAATTGACGAGACAGATGCGTTTTAAGATTAGCTTTTATTGCTTTTCCTTTGCTTAACAATATCGACTCGAAAATGGCATATACAGATATTACGCATATACACACACACATACACACACCCATAATAGAGAGACTAACATTTATAAACACACGCACACAGACATGCGTGGAAAATCCAAGTGTTTTGGTTACGGAAACAAATAATTAGAGGTATTATAAGTTGCTACTTTATGATATCTTTATAATAATAAACCGTCATAACAAAGTGAAGAATGCTTGAAAGAAGTGCATATTAGAATGAAAGATTCTTGTAAAAAGAGATGTGTGCCTCTCAGTCACTTATAATAGAGTTCATTCGAAAAATATAGAAACAATTCTGTTTTTGGAAAGAACGAACAAATCTTTGTTCCAATACATCATGTACTCATAAGTCATTTTGATTGATCAGTTCGCTTCGAAATGGTCATTTGTTTAAGTACCCTTATTTTATGAATTTGTTTAGATGTATTCACTGTTCAAACTTTACGCATACTCTTCGATTATCATAGTTATTTAAAATATGAATTTATTAACTGTTTCTAAACTGTTGGTAACAGTTTGAATCATTGATTTATTGGTTAGCAGCGTTTTAAAGTTTAAGGTCAAGATCATTAATAATTAGACAGAAATTTGAATAGAGCCAATTATTAAAAAATAAATCATTCTAGTCACTGAAAAACAACGTCAAAATGATCCTCAAATTAATTTCGATGACTAGTGATTTGAGGAAGCTACAGAACAGCAGCATATGTCAATGTACAGATTATGTCAGACCAAAAACTTTTTCACTGACAACTTGAAAACAGTAAATTTGTAGTAATTGCAGTTATTGCCAAATAAAATGGAAAAACAGAATGAACTGCATGAGAAATATAAATTCTATTTTTACTTACTAATCTGTTTAAATGCATTTCACCCTACTATGATTTTACTTGTTGCAAATTTGTAAAACTGAAACAATGTTTAAATCTGAGCTAATTTTTATCTCCTCTAAAAATCCATCCGCACAATGCCTAAATATAGGCTGGGTGCATTCAGAGCATTAAGAAGAATGAAAATTGCTGTATAAAACTAGCCAAACAATTTATTCTTTTATCTAAAATTATTTTGATAAGAATCCCAGCCGAAAGTTCTTGATCTGATTTTGTACCACTGCGCTGTTTCTTAATGCGCAAAAAAGATTTATGTAAATAAGGAATTGATTTTCCAGTAAAAAAACAAGCGTTCAGCAGACTAATTTCTGTCCATTGGAACAGAAGCTTTTACAATAAGAACGATTCTGGTATCAGAGATTCCTTCAAACTATTTGGGGATAACAATTAATATGAAATAACTATTTAGGAGCATGCATGACAAACTTGGAATAGCAATACAATCACGATATAAGAGCTAAAATTTGGTCTCTACGAGCTGTTGTTTATTATTGCCCAAGATTTGTGGTTATTTGCGTAGTTCAAATGTTCTGATCGACCTAATATTTCCGATTTGATCTGCTGAATATTTTACTAGAACTTCTTTTAAATCTCACACTTGATCTTTGTTTCAGAATTCATAGCTACAAGTTAATTTTTTAATGTTAGAAGCATATAAAATCATTGCGAACAATGTTACGAATTAAAACAAGCACAATAACTCATCGAATGAACCACACAACTCATCTTCTCAATTGATAGTAAAAAGACTTGGGTGATATATGACTGCTTCAGACGGAAATGCGACAAAGAAATGCCTCAACTACTGCAATCACCGAAATTTTTCGTCGTGAAACTGCATATTTTTGCGTGAGTATAACTTGACCAGAAGACCATTTTTATTCCAAGCAAAATATCGTCAAGTTCAGTGCATCAACTAATGACTTGATTAAATCATTTTCCAGCTCAAAAAAGACGGCGGTCAGCTAGGCTTTTGCAAGCAATATAGAAACAATTTCACGCACAAACACAGAGAACTACATATACGGACATTATAGAAACAAAGATACTGGCATACAAGCGTACCACAACCATCAAGACAACAGAGCATCTAAACATGACCCACAGTTCACTCAAAGACGCAAACATACACACATCTACCACTTCTCACCCTCATACACCCACACTTCCAAAAACACTGTGCTCGAGCGCACCTTCAACTCATGGCGCCAGCATACTTCAGTGATCACATATGCTTACTTGGTCAGACAGACATCTGATTAGACAATCATGTAACTCACTCAGATATACATTCAAACATTCCATCCCTTACAGCACAAAACCTTCTCAAAACTGCTCTCAGACAATGACAGACAGACACACGCGCACGCACACAAACTGAGGTAATGTATGAACAGTTATAGGCTGTACATGGTGAGAAATTACTTAAGCAGAAAATGAAAGTTCAATCTGCGCATCCACTCATCCGACATTGCAGGTCACTCCGCACTGCTTGAAAGACCAATCAATTTGTTGCAAGATCTTTTCCAGTGACTCCATTCTGGAATCTGGAAAATATTTGCGGTTTCATTTTGGTGCTGAACACTATCACTGCCGTCGCAAATTTTCTCCTCATGTAAAATCATCTTTATTTCCGAAATGTTACAAGCAGAATGATTTTTTGCAGGCAAATTGGATAATGGAGAGGCAAACATTGTTATGAAATTACAATGCGAAAACTCACAGACAAATTCCAGTCATTACCTAAAATGTAATGAAAAATACTCATGTCACACTAAACGTTCCAACCACTTTCAGCAATTCTGCAAACTTACGTACGAAATATTCAAATGAATAAGTCTCATGCTCACCTTCAATGAATTTTTTTGCATTGACTGCCACAACTGAAAATATAGTTTTGCAGAATTCACAGTTTTTTCGTGACAAAGCTATCACTCACAATGTGATACAATAATTTTTTCAGGAAATAAATTAAAGCAATCAAAATGTCAATGTCTTCTGAGCTATTGTGGTTCTGCTCTATTTTTTTAATTCTGCTACACTGTCCTCAGCGTGTATTCTTTTTGAAAATTTTGGCTTTTTGCTACTTTACTTTCATATACCTTTTTCTCTCAAATTGTTCGCTTGAGATTTCAGTATTATAAATTCCACTCATCCTAAAAAAACTGAATGAACCATAATAATTCGTACACACACAGTAGAATATAGGGCAGATACTTAATCTAGAGACGTTTTATATTTGATATTTGAAATGCTTTTCAAACATTTCATATTTGAAATGCTTTGCATCTCAAATATAACTACGAAATTCAAATTT
>UYYF01000123.1:0-38847 GCA_900618365.1 Thelazia callipaeda
ATATATTATAGATATTAAATCAAAACAGTATGCTCAAAACTGTTTACTGTAAATGGTGCTTTTTCTTGTGTTTAGTAACAGTCCATTTAATTGTATTCACTTTACAATTAATGTACCCCATATTCTATTATATTTCTTTTTATATCAGATCAAGATCAAGTGTGATCTAAACAGCATCTGCTTTTAACATGTAAACAACAACCATGGAAAAGCAGATGCTGTTTAGATCAGATTTGATCTTGATCTGATATAAAAAGCACCATTTTTTTTTCATCTTCTATCACGTTGTGTTTGGTACTGTTAAAGTTTCTTCCCATATGAAAGTTAATGAAAAATATTCACAGAATAAATGGCTGACTTGTCAAAATAATGAGTCCAGACTCGGTAAAATGCAGTTTCCCTCCCAATTTGTAATTTGTTTTGACCGCAATAATAAAAAACAGAATTCAATTCTTGAGACTTTTGCATTACTACTTCCTTATCTACTTGTATAATAATCAATGTGTTCAAACCAATAAATAAATACCGAGATCTGATCTTAAAATCAGAATCTTTAAATGCTGCTGAGAACTAGTTTTAAATTGTGTGTATTATATTATTTAACATTTAATATTATCGAAAGATGGTTGCAACATTAGCATGCAACCATCGTAATTTTAATCAAAATTTATTGTTCTTAAATTCTTTATATTAATTCTTTATTTCATGAACAAGCACCAACATGCCAAACTTATAAAGCTCAATAATGAGGGAATACCAAACCAAATATAGTGTAAGAAATTATTTTATTAGGTTATACCTAGTCGTGATATTATCTGTGCTACCTTGACAGCGAATAAGCGATTGAAATTATCATGGAGTTCGAAAGTAAGTAATCTATTGTTTCTAAAATGAGCGCAAAGCTGAAAAGCTGGAATTATGTTTTGAAGTAATCCCTATTTATAGGGAAATTGCGAAAATATTCGACAACAAATCGATTAAAATTTCCTGGTTTGAGACAATAAATCTTGTTTGCTCTATATGTCGATACTGATTGTATTTAAAATCTGAAGTACACTGCGTGACTTTCAGTCCCTAGTTTATGCTAAAATGGTAATACTTGAAAAATACTTTATTGCCAGCGCGTTTTTAAACTCATAGTAGAGAAAAAATACTTTTAAAAAAGTGACTGAAAACACTCAATTCTTTCCGACGAAAACAAATTGTTGAATTCTAAATGAAAATTATTGAGTATAATAAAGTCAAAATATTCATTTTCATAAAACCTATAAAAAACTACTTTTTAGTAGCAATTTAGTATAGTTTTTGGACTAGTTATAATCTCTAAAATCAATATCGCACTATATATTTTGTAACAATTGTAAGAAAGATTATGGACAGTAATAAACTGCTTAAGTTGATACAAGAAATATTGCAGATAGACGAATGGATGACAATGCCTTCATTCGCTGCCTTCAATCACTCATTGATCCATTCAAACTATTAAACATTCTTTTGCCATTTCAACGAAAAAATTATCCTTTGAAGCAACCGATGACAATTTCGCCCATCACTTTTTTAACGAGTGATTGTTGCAAAAAGTTGCCCAAAGGGAGGAAAACCATTTTCGTTTCAAAAAAAACTTTATCACTGTAATAATTCCATTCCAAAAAAAGGAAATAATAGTGATATGAATTATGTAGTCATTATTTCAATTTTTTTTCGTATTTCACTATCAATAACAATTTATTAATTAACTTCTTAATTTTGAGAAAAATTACACTACCAAAGGCTTAATGTTGAAGTAATAATTTAGAAATGTTTGCATATATATCTTATTCAAAATAATGCTACCTTTGTTGACAAAATAATGAAATATAAGAATGCAACATGTTGAGTTACAATCATATTCCTTTGGCTCTTCTATTTTTGCTATTTAAGAAATCATATTATATCAAACTGGCTCCAAACGCTTAAGTGCTTAACATGTGTTCAGTTCAATAGCATACCAAACTTACAAAGAAACTGCTCTAAAAAGAACTTTGTTCAACTTATTTTCCTCTCAGCATATTACGAATTTAACCAATGGTAAAAACTACGCAAGTACTAATTTCTTATGAAGCATTTGCTTAACAAATTTTTATAGTCTCTAGATTTGTTCATAACATTAGAAGCCCTAATATTGCACATAACAAAAGGTAACACAATAAAATATTGGCTGAGAGCTATTTATTAATAAGACATATTTATATGCCCGAAATCATAAACCTGTAGGCCAAAAAATATTAGACAGCATTATCAAAGATATATTTGTAAAGAATGCATATTCAGTTGTATATATTATTTTTTTCAAATATTTGGTACAACTATGCTTTAATTTAAAGCTGTAAAAAGTAAAGGAAATTACAGAAAAACTAATCTTCGTAATGGTAGAAACTATATGCTACAGAATCTCATAAATGAGCAGCTGCTATATTTTATATGTATTATTGCTGAGATAGTATTTAGCTCTGTGGCTTAACTGCGATCCAAAATTTAAAATTTTTATTGCGTAAAACAAAACTCTTAATTCATATTTGCGATTAACAGAAATTAATAATTTTGCATAACTTATAGGAAGATGAAAGCTCAGTATTTATTTTTTTCGAAATGCTTAATACTAAAATTCTCTTCGTCGTTGCAAAAGAATGTCGTGTGGGGTTTTTTGGATTATGTTTCGTATTGTGTTACGTAATTGCGGATTAAACCAACTGTAGATTATAGGATTCCATACAGCAGAAGTCATTGCAGTAACATGACAAAGTGCAAAGAGTATTGAAAAAAGTGAAGAAACACCATAAAAATCACGAAAAAGATTGATTAAATTGAGCGGTAGCCAAGCAAATACAAAGCTTAACACCATGCAAACCATCATCCTGTAAAAACTTTGAAAATGTATAGCCGACAAAGTACGATTGAATTTTATTCACTATTTGTTTTCATTTTTTTAAGTTCTCTCAGCTGATTTGGTGAAATTTAAAACAATGATTCATTTCATTGCTTTGACTTATGAATTCAGATGAAGACAAGACCTATTGGATCTGGCTCTTCTGTCATGTAATCTTTTTTCACTTTCTTTTAAGAGAAATTGCTGTTCTTTCCGTTTTTCTATTTGCCGTGATATCACTTGACTTATCTTCCAGTAACATAAAGAGCAGATAATTAGTGGCAAGCAAAACTGCAAAGTTAATACTGATATCCCATATATGCGCTCCATTCGAGAACCACCATCAATAGTTGAATCAGGCCTAAAGTATAAAAGTATTTTTAGCAAATTCTAAAAATTTAGGTTATTCAAAAAGCGAAATTAATTTGAAAATGCGATGTTTTTCACTTGTTAAATATTTCAACCGAAATAGAAAGTAATTTGAATAAAATAGTATTCAACAAACTAGTTTTTAAAACATGGTCATTTCATAGTTTAATGCTAAAGAAAGTGAAAAACAATCTCTGAAATAATTATTACCAAGATTCTTCACAAAATGTTCCGCAATATGGAGAGTAAGTAACGGTGACAGAAAATATACCAACAGGTAATGACATCGTATATCCAAGAGTCCAAATACTAACTGCAATGCACAGTGTTCGTTCGAAAGTGAGTATCTGTAAGATATTTGAAAAAAAAAGTGAAAAAAACAAAAATGCGTACTTATAATAACCATCATAATTTTTAACGCTTATTATAAATATCTGTTTTCATTAGAAAGAAAAGAACTCTGCATCAGTTAATGCAACAATGTAAACAAATTAAGGGAATGGAAGGTGGCTTCATAACAGAACACATTAAATTGAATCAACTTTTTCAATCGAACAGCATTAAAAAAATCTAAGATAAAAATATAACAGATCTAAGATAAAAATATACATAATTGTTCTTAGAAAAAGTTTCTTTATGCAATAATATTTAGAACAAAAATGCATCGAACAGTTATACTTATTTCTTCGCTTTTTCAAAGCTACATGAACAATTATGGCTAATCTTTGAAATATTTTATGGTGGCTATTATGAGTATTATTTTTCTTTCTTTCTCCTTTTTCTTGAATATTTTGTAAATCAAATTAATGCAACAGAAGTTGTGCTTTCCGCTTCTCTTCTCCTGTATTTATGACAATAATTAAAGTGTAAAAACTCTATTTTAATAGTAAAAGTATTATAGTTGTGAGTATATTGCCTTTTTATTCGGAAATACTATGAGTAATAAACGATCAACGGCAACTGCAGTAAACGTGAAACTAGAGACGAATATACTGCCTCCCTGAAAGAGCTACAAATTAACATCCGACCACATTACTAGGAATTATTCACCTAAATTAATTTTTTAAACTTTTGAGAGCAAGTTTCATAATAATTGAACATTTGAAAAATATAATAATCATACAAATTTTGCTTTCACAAACGCAAGAAAAAATATTATGACCTGGAAAATCCCAATAAGTTTGCAAAATACAGGTGGAAATACCCAATCTCTGGTAAATATAGTCACTGCCGTCACTGGAAGACTCGTTAGTGATACAACCACATCACTTATTGCTAAATTCCCAATAAATATCGTTCGTACTGATAATGACACCTGAAGCTATGTCGTTTTTTCAAATCACAAATTGACCTCTCATCTTTTTCATAGTTATAAAAGTTTTATATTAATTTACTCATAAAATAAATAATTTTTTTAAAGCTCGTTAAAAACTATTCCCAGTTGAGACAAAAGAATTTTCAATATGAAATGTAATGAGTTATTAATATTTATGCTCATATAGCACTATGGCAATTCTAGCAATTCTACTACTACTTAATAGGAAAATCTACTCCTATTTCCTGTTAATTTGTGTAAGATTTGAATTTTGTTATCAAAAATATATCATAGTTCATTGAAAGTCAACAGACTTATAGGAGAATTAACTTTTAACTAAAAAATTCATCACTCGTTTATTTTCGGTGCGATAAGAAATAGTTTTTTTCAAAAGAATATGGCAAGCAAACAGCAAAAATTGTAGCAGTTTCAAAAAGGAAATTTCTCCAAAAATTGCTTAATATTAAAAATTAAATTAACTAAATTAAAAAAAAAAAAGCACCTGTTTGATAACAACAATATATAATACAATGAAATTGCCGAATACTGCAGAAATCCATATGAGAAAGTACAGAAAAGAGAATATGATTTTAACATACAGTTCATCCACTTTATCAGGTAAAGCATCCTGTATCGGTATGCATTCATCAGTAAATTTTCTCCACATGAATTGATGCCAAATGACAGAAGTACCAGAAATGCTTTCATTCATAGAATAAAGTTTATCAGTTTACAGAATAAGATTTACAAATGAACAAACAATAATAGCCTGAAACAATAATGCTTTTTATTTTCATCGTTTTTATTGCAGTAAACTTTTATTATAAAATATTTGATATATTCTGCATCAGTTAGGGTATCCAAGAATTAAAACAAATCAGAAATAAACAACAAAAACAACTATTTCCTTAAAAGAAAAAGGTTAAAATCTGTTTGGATATCATCAATCCATGAAAAGTTTTTACATCAGAGAAAGTATGCATATCAAATGACATAAAAATCTTAAATAACATTTGCCTTGGTGTTTTTTCACACAGCTTTACTCAAAAAGTTTTTTCTTCAGTTTTCAAATGGCAAACGAAAGAGTGATGAGTGATAATTTCTAAATGCTAATACCAAAAAAAATTGTTTTATTCATTTATTCAAGCAAAACAAACTCTAGACAAAGTATATGGTATTACTAAGATTTATTAATGACGCAGAAAACAAAAAATATCAAAAAACAGGTGTAAGTTCTTTAGTGCTTATACATATAATTACATATAAATTTACTAATCATCCATTTATCATGTTTACGTCAATCAGAAGTAAATTTACATGAGTCTTCTTCACTTGTTCAAATGATGAAATAGATCAAATGTAGTAAAATTATTAAAAATAAGATTTACGATCAGTATTGTAATTTTGATAGAAAGCAATATAGTTGTAGTTTGCTGACTAACAATATGAGCTTGCTCTCCACATAATTTATAAGTGACTCTTCGCAGTTCAAAGTATTAATAAATGGAAAGCTCACTTATAATTAATTCATCTTTCTTGTCGTTGGAGTGAAGTAGCTAAAAAGGTGATCAGTTGAGAATCAAATATTATTAGTCACAAAAGAGAGTAAAAGATTTAACAGCAAAACAATATCAATTCATATGTGAATTTTATTGATCCAAATGTAAAAAACTGGAAAAATAGGTGAAAAAAAAACTGATCGGTAAATGAAAGTTAAAGTTGTTTCTTTAATTTGAAATCAGGGAAAATTTAATAAAAATTTTCTATTCTTACTCTAGTAAGAAAGGAAAAGGCAAAAATATTAAATCCCTTTTGTGTTCTTTCTTTCTCTCCAATTTCTGACGTTTCCATTACTGAGAGAAGATAAGATTATTTAAATTGTTAGCTACCCACGTTTGCTCGCACATTAATAACAGTCATAGTGAATAATTTTTTTCACTTAAGACTCAGATGACACTTAAATATGTAATTCAAAAACAAATATTAGTAATCACATCTAAACAATTAACAGTTTAATTTATTCATTCGTGAATTGTTTATGTTTTAAAAGCAATATTTCCTTAGAAATATGCATATTGAGGCTTATTTCATAAATTTTTCACAAAAAACTTCGCCAATTTACGTTTTATTTGCAGCTTATGTTTGCTTCTACTCTATCTTGATTATTAGCTGATCTTTAGTTTTTTGTTTAAGCAGATAAGTTTGACAATAAAGTTCAACTAAAACTTCTTGTCTCTCACTTGACATTATAATATACCAAGAAAAAAATTAATTTCATTATGCTTAAGTACTTTAATTTCAATCGACATTTTGGGCTACAAAAGATGTAGTTATAACTTTTTATTAGACCGTGACAGTAAAAGTAAATTCATGAGTTATCACAACAGCCACTAACATTTATAATACCTATAATGAGATTACTTATCACCTTGTATAATGTATTAGTTTCCATTTGAGATTAGTTGCTACATGTAATTTTGAGATATTGTAATATCGCCATGACAACTTTTTAGGTTTACTTTGAGCTAGTACCTAAGGAAGACAGAAAAGTAGCATTTATAAGTCAACAGTAAATTTAAATTATAGCTTTCTTCTAGATTATTTTTATGACAACTTCATAAAGTTAGTGAATCAAAAAAGTGAAATCTTTTAGTGACACTAATATTTACTTCAGAAAGCGATATTCCTAAACGTAGATTATGCACACGTCAATTTCATCATTACAGCGTGAATTTTGAATCACATAAGCTTTTTAGAATTTTTTAGAGGAAATTGACATTGTTATTGCAATAATTAAATAATTTTGGTTGATTGATAAGAAAATTTGTACAAATGTTTAGGCACAAAAATTTTAATGCCATGAAATTAATTTGCCTTTTTGTTTTGCCAACTAAACACACTGATGCACACTTGACACTCTCAGCAGCTTAATAGTAGTTCCTGTCTCTCTGCACAGCTATAGATGTGTTTGCAATTAAAATCTGTTTATTGTTAAACAACAGTCAGTAAAAAAGGCAAAAATAAACTCATGTTTTACGTCTTCAATCGAGATATTGATAAAAATAATAAGTAGTGAATTGAGATAAATAATAAGAGCAATCAATTTACACTGAAAAGTGATCAAAAAAGGGCAATTTTGACGAACAAATCCTGGAAGTGCAAGTGTAATTAATAAGAAGCGTATTTCAAAAAATTAATTTTCATCTAACAAATTTTTGTAAAAGCCATCTTTTGAATTCTTTGCTTGATTCATTAAAAAAATTGAAAGTTCAAAAATCATGTTTTTTTAGTACGAAAATTTCGTATTTATCAGTAATATGCAGTTGTTAATCAAAAAGATAATTTCCTTTGCATTTGTAAATATTTTCTATTATTAAACTATATTGCTCATTCAAAGTTATTTCAAAATGGAAGCTAATAAGTGATTAACAAATTCAGCTCAAAACTATAACTATATAAGATTATGAGTCATGAATTTGATAAATAATGATGCTTAAAATTTCATAAAGATTAGAAGATTGGAAGCAATTAGATGGATGTAAATATAACAATTCTAGCTGTAAGGATCAGTAATAAAATTTATTGAGAAAATAAGAACACTGGAATCAGAATCCAACTACTTTTTAGAACATTGAAACTTGTAATAACTAGAAATATATTTAAGCAATAGTATGAAAACTTAAAAACAATGCAAATAATAATATTTACAATAAACAAGCAGAAAACAATGGTCATGACCAATTCTGTATTTCAGCTTATTAGGTCATTATCATGTCTTATGGATAATGTATAACACCAAATCCTTAGTATGTTTAATTTTTTTTCTCTTTGTAATAGTTGTAAATCATTTCATAGCCGATTTGATAAGACATTTGCTAAGAAACGATATTTATAAGCAACAGTACGAGTTGAAAGCTGCGACAACTATGATTCGAAAAAATTTAACAGTTTCGTTTTCAGCTGAGAATTTTCGTGTTTTCTGACAGCACAACAGACAAATTCTCACTAATTTAAAAAAAATGCACAATGCTATTTTTTTTCAAATGTAACTGAGTCAGTTCAATCCTGTACTTCACATTTTGCAATTAAATTTTCCTTAATAAATTCCTAGTTATTTATGAATTATTTGTTCCATGAAGAAAAATTTTAATTTTATTTGTAATGGATTTTTCTAGTTCATCATTGACTTTTCCTAAGCAGTTTCTGTACGCAAAAGATTACTTTTAAACGCAAAGTTCTTTCTTCATCATCACTTCAGTATTCTAGCAGTCTTTTCTATTAGAGAAATCAAAATTATTCTGCTTGTTTTTCATAAATTTCCGTAGATTATTTCCACCTATTTTTAATTATTTTTTTCATCACTAGCAGATCAAAAATTTCTTTTAATACTTGTTAAACGGTCCTTTTACTAGACTGTTCTATGCTGATTTATTTGATTTTCAGTTTTTTTATAGTTCTAAACTGTTCGAATTTAATGTCTTAATCGAATCACATTTCAATTTTTTTCATCTGTTTCTTCATTTGTGCTCATTTTTTCTCAAAATTTCTACAGAATGCATTTCCGCACATGTCATGTAGTGAAAATTTTGACACTTTAATTGTCCGCATTACTTCTCAAAGCTTCAAATTTTCACAGCGCTGCATCAATTCTCACATGATTTTATTATAAGTCTAATTATGACAACTCAACGTAATTTTGAATGTGAAGAACAATCGATTATTTGTTCACCTTTGCATTCTTTGATGAGAATTTTGCAAAAAATTTTATAATTTTTTGGCGTTTTTTTATAAACATTTATTTTTCAAGGTAAATAATTTAAGATAAAATTAGATGATACATTTGCATCAATTACTGCTTAGTTACAAAGGCGATCATTTGAAGCTGATTCAGAATCTTTCCTATTATCATTAATTACGAATGAATCCTTTTAATGAATAATTTTGTCAAGTGTATTTTATCTGATGGAGATTAAAAAAAACTGACCGCTTCGTTTTTTTATTTTTTTCTAATTTGATCGGTTCTATTTTGACAAATTTAATTTCCTTCCTTTCATCTTAATAACTGACATTTCTTACGTTTTCTTGTTTGTTCAAGTTGACGTTTATCTACTTAATGTAGCATATATATAAGCATATCACTTTCTTCACCTACTGTTTTTTTACAAATCTTACTTGCGACAAATATTTATTTGGTGCTTCTGTAATTTGCCTGATTCTACCTTTATGAAGTTCGTCACATGCAAAACCTTTGTTCCAAGTGATATTTTTGTCGGATATTGCCTTCTCGCTTATTACATTACAAATGAAGAATAAGACTGTTTTATCCTTATAAAGGAATAGCAATGAAATAGGGAAAAGAAAACAAACTACTCATTATGTGAACATAAATTTATACTACCTTAACTTCATATGTTAATTAAATCAAAATATTATATTTATTTTCTAGCTGCGAAAATTTGATCTATCACGACAATATGAAAGCAATCAGTTAGTGACTTTAACCAAAAACTGTTACATGCACATTGCAGAGATGAACGAATTTCGGTGTTACTTCTGTCTTAACTGTATTTGAATCACGCCTTTGCGTCTGCATCAGCACAAATGACTATCATTGATTGACATCTTTTTAAACTACTCTTTATATTTTTTTGCTGTCTTATTATAATGTTCGTAGGTAAATTGTGACGTAAAAATATATTTCAAACTGAGAAATCAAAATACATTTGCACGTCTCATTAATTTATGATTGCTGTAGCAACCCACAATAATAAAATTGATTTTTGTTATAACAAGTCTGTTAAGCTTTTATCTTCGTTGAAATAAGTATTTCAAGCATTTAGAAAAAAGTTGTAGTTGTTCTTTCACATCTTCGATGTTTTCATTATAAAGAACAAGTTAGAAAAAGATTGAATCACAAGTCGTCTTAAAATTATATTCAGCGATAATACAAATTATTTAGACTAAGTTTCAAAAATGAATAGAAATAATCACTGAAGAAAATAAAAAGTTTATACTGATATCAATTTATTTGTTAATTAATATCACTGTTATTTGCAAGAATCATCCGCTTTACTTCACTTAGCTAATCAACTATATGAGATAAAAATAATGCAGCAATGATGTTTTCCATTTTGCCTTTCACCAATGAATGGTAATAAAATTATTTGAAGGTAAGTAATGTGAATAGAATGCTTCTGTCTCTCATATGAATCAGATGCCACAGTTCCCTCAATTGTTTCCTACTGACTTACTTTGTTAATTGCTATTGAGCTGCCTCGCAGTTCTTTCAACCTCTAAATATTTCCGTTTTTGTTGTCACAAATATAAATTATTATTCCAAAAAGCAATAAGTTTAATTTACAACTTGGGGTAAAATAAATGTGATTTAGTTGCTTAGCAAAAACTGCAAGACATAACTAAAAATTCTCCTTCCCGCATCTCTCCTTCAATAACCTAATCATTTACTTTCACACTACATCTGCATTGCTAGAAATTAATTAAGTTTAATAATACCTAAATATATAAGATCCCTTTCATTTTTCTCTTTCTCCTCTGTCTTAAATCATGAAAATTGATTTAGTTGATCCAAAAAGATTCAAGTACTACATGATTGAAATTGCAAGCAATATCATGACAGATGAAATCTTGTAGGATTAAAGAATTAGCTCTATTAACTATTTACTTTCTAGAAACATAACTGACTTTGGACCACTCAAATAATTGTATCATCAATATCATCTTTATTAATTAAGCTACGAATATAGAGATTTTAACTAGCTACGAATATGGTAATTTTAACAAATATTTGCTTTTAAAAGATGAATTCAAACTAAACTTTATTTTTTATCAGTAGTATTCATGATTAATAGTAAATAATAGTTATTAGCAAAGTAACATTTGAATGCTTGATAACTAGTGTAATGCACAGCATTTAATGAAAACAGGAACTATTAATCAACAACAAATTAGTGAGGCACGAAAATGCCTAACTAATTTGTTCTTGACAGATTCCTCTAAAGCTGAGTGTAAAATAGTCTCATGAACAAATGCAGTGCTTATGCCAATTGCACCTACCATAATCATAGATCAAAGACAGTTATTAGCTTTTTTGTAATTTGGATTAACAAAGTGAGAAAATATCTTGCAGTATTTTGGTAATCTCAGTATTCTACAAGAAGTACATTTTGCTGTGCTAAAACAATAAGATTAAAAAGTACAGTACTGAATTGCAGGATAATTTGCAGTTGGATGAAAAAAAACGATGCACAATTTGACAAAAAAAGCTATTAACTAATAAAATATTGCCATTAACTAATAAAATATTAACCAAAATGATTGATATTACAACGGCAAAAGTCATGAAACTTGTGATGTGTATTGCCAGAAATTATTTACAACGGAAAGGACAAACGCATATAATATATTGCTAAACATATTCAATTTGGTTAAGCACAGAAAAAAGAGGAAATTATTTTTATTTCATTCAGTATTATTTAGATATCTTTTCTTGAGAAGTTACTCTTCCTTTTATAACTTAATTGTAATATCTTGAAAAATATTTTCAGTCAAAAAATAGCAAATGAATGATATAAAATCATATTTATGAAGCAAACAAGCATTCACAAAAACTTGAAGTAATAATTTTTGAGACCAGAGAAAAATAATTGATTTCTTCAAATTATGATAAGTGTTTACACGACGTAGAAAATAAACATTTTTGAATGATTCCAGATGAGGTTCACTTAAAGGTGAATGGGTAAACAGGTTAGAGAGATAGGTAGATAGATTAGATCAGTTCATGGGTCTTATCTTCTAGAAGAAGCAAAATATACACCCAAATAACAATAATGAATTTGTTGAAAACTACTGTATAATTACTGTGTGATCATCTGTTTTAATTTTACACTTATATTAGCCTGTGCTTCAGTGACTTGCACATTTTTTCTTATTGTTTCATTGCTTATTTTTGTACAATAACTAAAACATTAACTGTTTTTTTAGTCAAACAAAGTGAATTATTCTCCAATTCATTTCAATTATTACTATTTATATCAAAATTTTTGTTACAGCAGTGAACAAAATTATACTTAATTTTTAATTAAAATATTTAAACTTTATAATAAATATCCAGAGGCATTACAAGAACGATTTAATTGTATGATACTTAAAAGTAGACTTTAAATTAGCCAAGTCAGTATTTCTTGTGAAAAAGCATTTAATAAACTTGACATAATACACAAAATTTCGCGAAACGTATTTAAATTTCAAATATGTCTAAAGTTTGTTTTGTTATCTTGGACAAAAAGTAAGCATGTATGAAGAATATTTAAAAAGTGATTTGACAAGAAGCATCAAGCTCCGTCTTTGTAGTTTTCGATATAAGTAGTAAGAATTGGGTTAGATTAAATATTACATTGAATTTGGTGCACTGTAACAAGATATATTGAAGCACAAAATGATTGCACCAAATAGAAATATAATTAAAAATTAAATTGTTGCAGTCTTTCTTCCATTCAGAAATATTTGATCTAAACCATATATGAGTAGCACTGTTGCACAAAAACAATAAATAATCCCAACAGTACTTCTGATTTCTAGCAATGAACTATTTATTTATAATTCTGAAATCTTTACATGCACAGCCATTTTCCTTGAAAATATTTTGTTTCATATTAACTACAGTCTATTGTAAAAAGTATGTAATGAGCAAATTTGTATATTACAAATGAAATTTTGTCGAGATGCGATGACATATCAAATACTTTGTCAAGTTAATCTATGCAATGAAGAATATAAAATGATACTGAATGATAAGTATTTTGCGAAAAATAGTTTTTACATATTTGAGAATTCAATAACATTCTGATTGTCTTAAATATCTCAAGAACGAGCATGAATTTATAAAAGTTTTTACAAGCTCAGAAGAAATATGAGTCGATCAATAAATTTAGTCAGAAAATATTAGTGAAATGTAGAAATGCTGATTCTGTTGTTTGCAATTAATAAATTAGCAGCTCATAACTACTCAAATTTAAGTAATAATCTGTTTAAATGAAGTATTCTAAAGTATATCCTCTTTAATTGGGTTTACTTAGAGGATTTACTTTAGAATACGACAAAGTAAACACTACATCCTAAATGTTTCTTCTGTTCCTAAAAAATCTATTTCCTATGTAAGCAGTAATATCATATATTGAAGCTTTGAATCTTAGTGCAATTTTTGCTACTTTCAAAAACATTGATTGTATTTTATTTATAATTTAATTTGTCAGTAAGATCAATGACAATTTCACAAATGTGTGAGTGAGGAAGTGAAATTTAAATAACGGTAAGTTGTTTATAAGATATGTGTAACCAACCTACTACTGATTATTCAAAGATATCAGATATTTGAAAAAGTTTTTTTTAAAACAATTTGATGATAAATTATTGAAAGTGTAGCAGAAATACGTCACTAAATTATTAATCCTATCTGATATTAGACGCTTGAAAGCATAACTGTGACAGTTTCGTGAAAAATTAAACATTTTTCTAATCTATTCCAAATGAAAAAAAAAAGAAAATGGTATTTTTAACGACACATTACTTTTTAGAGCTTTAATGTAGATGACATTTGCACGAGCAGCTGTGGTGTAAAAATAATTGCATAGAATTGTATAAATTCTGACTTTTAACTATTTACTTCAGTTTCTTAAATTGTATTTTAATTTAAATAGACAAAATTTTTAATTATGAAAATGAAAAGAAAATTTTGGAAAATAAAGTGAGGAAGCTTATACGTTGAAAATGACTTGAAATAAAGAAACAGATCTCAAGCAATCACTTTTTTACTCAATGAGCATAAGTAAGTACATTGAATTATTTATATATTTGTTTGCTTTTAAATGTGCGCTCTGTTAATTTGCTCTGAAACACTCCATGCATTCAGTAATATTACTGATGAATTTACACTTGTCCTGCAAATTAAAAAGCTGAAGTAAACACACCTGCCCCTGATGATTTATTTGTAAGCTTTCTATCTTTCTGATTCTATAAGAAATGTATCAAAGGCTATAACGTAGTGAAATAAGCACATGTTTCTATGCAATTCATCAATTCTGCAATTAAAGCAATAAAATTTGATCAATTCCGTAACAATAAATAAATAAATAAATAAATAAATAATAACTACCTTTTAGCACAATGAAAATGATATCAAAAGTTTATTTAGCAAATATATATTTGCTTTGATAAGAAAAAAAGAAAGGTGATAACTGTGAGTATGAATAAAAAAGTGATTATATTTGGGTAATTTAAAAACACAAAAATAAGACTAATCTTAAGTGACGTCTAAGATAAAGGAAATGCTTAATGCAGTTTGATGTAAAATTGCCAACATACTGAAGGAAATGGGTAAAAAATTCTGCTGTAAATACTCTTACTCATAAATTTTTCATGTTTTCATTTCATTTTAAAGCATAAATTAGAATGACCTGTGAGTTGTTGAAAAACAATTTATTTATTAGAGATAAATCATTAATCAGCAAACATCTCGTTTATCACCTGAAATTCTGTCATTAATTAGCTGACAATGTTAATTTTTTTAGCTTTGGAAATTTATTCATCAAATTATTACAAACAAGAGCTATATTATTGCATAGTAGCAGAAAATTTAATTTCTTCTTCAATCATTAATTTATCTAAGAGTCAACATGAATTGTGAAAAGTTTGATATACTTTATTTTCATCAAAAAACATGGAATAAGTGAAAATTGTATAGGCTAAAAAATAAACAGGTAAATTAAAAAATTTAGCTCCATTATTTATTTGTTAAAAAAAAATATTTTTAACAGTTTTGATTGTCATGCGAACGATACAAAAGTCGTAAATTACAATTTAGTTAGCTAAATAAACAATTTTTGAAAAAATTTTGCATCGAAAAAGCGAAATTTTATTAAATCCATACGCATATAATCAGACATCACTCACATTATAATGTAATTGTGAGGCTCTCAGAGAAAATATAATGAAAACAATAATATAATCACTACTTTCAGAGTATAAACATATCACTGAAATAAATATCAACTTTAAATGGCCATTCTAAAAGTTGAGATAATATTTAAAAGGTAATAAAAATAAATATTTTTATTCCACATGTCATGCTTTTTGATGAAAATAAAACATATTTTCATTGAAACTTTTGGAGTACCAAGTGGAATACAAATAATACTAAAAAGTAGTTGATCTATTTTGTATACAGAAATAAATAAATTGCATATCATAAGCATGATAAAAATAAATTAATACAACTGTTATTATAAAATGAAAAAAATTTTTACAATAAACTTTTTAAAATAAAAAATAAGACAAATAGAAAGGGCAGAAAATTGATGTTAGTTAACAGATTTCAAAAGTATAAATGGAAGAAGCATGCTGTTCTAGAAAGAAAAGGATATAATTTTTTTATCCAAAAAACAATGGAAGGATTTAAGCATTTGACAGCATTCACAATGAATGAATATTCACAAAAATCATTTTTTAGTAAAAGCAAATCATTTAAACTAACAAAATCTTTCAATCTAAATATCAGGCCAAATTCAAATCAAGTAATTACAGTCAAGCAACTACACCAAAAATACATGATATTGCCGTACTTGACATCGTAATTATATTTAGATCAGAAAACTGATAGCATTTATGATTATTCAGAATTATCGTTGCAAGGAAATCACTATTAACAGATCTTAACATAATGATGAACAAAAGTTTTGGATATTCTACATAAAACACTGTCCTTTATCCTTGATTAGTATAAATAGCTTGAAGTGATTGAAGCTTGTGCAAAAATAGTGCTTCCTTCTTTGGAAGCTTGTGCAAAATACAAATCAAAGTTGAAGCTTCAAGTAAAAATTGAGAAACTTATCTCAAATAGAATGAAAACAAAAGGAAGAAAATCTGTAATCTCTAACTTTTTATTCAAATTTGTGACAGATACCCTTTGTGATGACAAAGTTATATCTTCGAATGTTTTTACAGTTTATTTTTAAAGCACTTCAAACATAACCAAAAGTACGAAAAAATTAATTTTCAAGTTTATTATTTCTTGATTTTTTTAAACTGTGTGTGCATTGTCAGATTAAAGATCTGTTGAATGGAGTATTCCGAATCTTGTATCACAAGATTTAGCACTAAAAGTTTATTATGTCATGATTTTCTTATTTACTTTATCGAGTACAGTTGATATTAAATTTACTTCTCTTAAAAATAATTCATAAAAACCATAATGCATCAAATTATTTTATTAATTATTATTTCTTCATAAAAACTACTTTGATCAGTGATTAGATAAAAATTATAGTTCTATAAATCTGTGCCAATCACAGTGACCGTTAGAGAAGTATATAAGCAAACTAATAATTGCTAAGGATCCTAGCAACTGCTCTTTCTCGCTCAGGCATGAATTTTACAGGTCTAATTGCATATACGAATTTAAAAAAATTTTTGTAAAGCTATACAGAAAGTATGAATTTATCAAAATAATACCTCCATAATCTGAGTTGCCAGTATCATTTCTTTGAAAAATGTATAAATCATAATTTTTATCTTGACGAGAACATTCAAGGTTTCATGACTCGAAGAAATTCATTCACATGTTTACGGTTCACAGTCAAAAAGGGAAAAGTTTTTTCAATAAATTAATTCAAAAGTTTCAACCATAATTTTGTTATAATAATTGTTTAGTAAAGTGTGTCAAGTATTATATCAAAACCGTAGTAGCTGAGTACTGTTTTCATTTACTGTATTATAAAATATAAAATTTAGCACACTTTTTTTTTTGAAATTGCAATCAGTTACATTTATAAACATAATTTTTGTGTACATTATGAATATGACGCTTGCTGAAAATGATGTCTGTTAAAGATAACGTTTGTTCAGATGGAGAAATGTGGAAAAAGTGTCATTTGAGGGTTTTTCATGATAACTGAAGACAAAAAATGCTGAATATTCTAAAATGAAATTTCATTTACTAGAAATGGGAATTATTTTTTAGGATATAAAGTCCTACTTTTATTGCATTATATTAGCAATAAAAGAGTACATTTTTTAAAATGCAATTTTGTGAAATTACTGAAGGGACAGGAAAATTGGATACAAATGAGTGTAATGCAATAGCAATTGACATGAATAGCTGCAAGGGTGACGATGAAGAATGAAAGGGAAATGAGCTTTTAAGCAATATTAATGTAAGTTATTTTAATAATGCTATTGTTACAACTTTCAAAAGATATTTGGAAATTTGGGTAGTTTTTAGGAGTTACAGCCAATTAATCATCCCTGAATTTGATGATATTTGAATAAATATTTTAAAAAAACTAATGTTTAAGGATAAAACAAAGTTATACGAAGAACAATTATAAATTAATGAATGACTTTCAAGAATTTCAAACCAACTTCTCAACAAATCATTCATTTCAGAAAGTACCACTGAAGGAGGAAGGAGACTTGCAAAAATAATGTTTCCCTCACAGTGAGCAGAACAATACAATCATCACTGATTTATGTTTTAATGATAACGAGGATAATATGCACTCCTATATATTACACAGTATCCTCATCATCTTTATTATTATCATCATTAACACCATTCATTGCCATTCTCCTCATGCTCCTCCTCCTCATCATCATCATCATCATCATCGTGATGTGCCACTGATTTCACAAAAGAGACTGTAAACATTAACTGTTTAGGAGTCCATCTCACTTCACCAATTTTTAGATTGTTATTCATTTTGGCTCCTTCTAAATTTTGATAAATACCAGCAGTTATCTTCTCGGACTCTCTGATTGCTCAAGAATATAACATCGGCTATAAAGGAAAAAATATATTTTTGGAGCATTATTTACAAAAAATTGCCTCATATTACTAAGATTAAAAAGTGTAATACCTTGTAGTTGACAACCTTTAATTCTAAGCAATTCGAAAAGTTTTATGATGCTTCAAATAACTAACTTTTTTATATTGCTTACATTACTATCACACCGATTCATATTGATAGGAATGAATTTGATTTTTAATCCTTCAAACTCAGAAAGTTATTCTCAAAGTATTTTTTCACTTTATTGAAGTTATTCAGTTTTATCAGAAAGTAAGAGTTAACTTATATTGCAGTTATTAATTTAAAATTTGATTCGCTATTTTCACAATTATAATTTCATTGTTCTAATTAGAAAATTTATAATTAACATAAAATTTTTTCAAAAGTTTTGAAAATTTAAACCCTAACTGAATTTAAATTGTTAAGGCTAGAAAAGCATAAATCTATAATGACTGACAAGCAAGAAATATTTTCTTTATGCGTAAAACTGAAGAGAAAATCACAAGTTTTCTGGAAAAATAATTTTTTCTTGTAATATTCACAACACTGAAAACTAAGTTCTGAACATTTCATAGAAAATCATTCTATGCTATGCTTTATATTCTGCTTTCAATTTTTTATTTGCGCAAAATAATTATTTATTCTAATTAAATCTTTAGAATATTTTGATAAATAATACTTCATCAAAAAATATTTCGAATGAAAATTGTATGATTTATGATAAAAATTTGTGCACAAAAATTTTAAATTAAAACTTTCATTTAACAAGTGCGAATGTATGCTTATTTGTTTGTAATAATAAAAATTATTAGCTTTTTTTTACATTTTACCTTTGTACATCATAATTACTACATAAAAACTGTCTGAAATACATTTTCTAGAAAATAAAAGTGCAAACAAAGTTTTTTTCTAATAGTTATAAAATAATCTAAAAACCACTGCTTGCTTGTGTCATTTTCAATTTGAAATTCTGAATTAAAAGTATTGCCTAATTTATAAAAAAAAAAATCTTTCTATTGAATACTGAATAAAAGAAAAAATTTATTCGTCATGGAAACTTTTTTCACTTTATTTTGGCTTCTTTCTGATAATAATAATTTAAAAAAATTAAGACCTTTTTCATTTCTGAATTTTAGCCTAAATTTCTATTCAAAATTACAAACAATTTTTAATTTGTATTCTGTCAGAAAAACTGAGACTGTCTGGTTTGAATAATTATAAAAAGTATATAAAAGAAAAAAAAGTATCTATTATAGCACTAAATTTACTATCACCAGAAGTTATTAAAGACTTTATAAGATACATGAAATATACGCAGTAAATTTCAGACATAACAATGCAGTTTGATCAAACTCATAGAATATATATAAATTTACTTGAATTGATTCATAATATGAAGGGAAAAAAGTGGAAGGGTGAGTTTCTTGAAATTGTATTTCATTTCTAAAGAAATGCTTCTTTGGAAAGTTATCAAATGTCTAATTTGTTAAGAGAATAATGCTTGTGATTACCTGATATTTCTTTGCTTTTATATGTGCATATATGAGCCAGTTCAAGTAAACATATTCTTTATGGAATAATGAAAATGAATAGACTAAAAGTTAAATAAAGCAAAATGGTCAGAAATCATTTTTATAAAAGAAATTAAATTTTTTAATCTATTAATGCATTTGGTTTGGTCGCAAAATGAAAAAAGAAAGTTATAAATAAATATTCATAAAAATGGCTTTTTATTATGTAATTTGCCAGTATAAAATTTAAAAAAAAACCAAAAAGTCCTAAATGCAAAAAAAAAAAGAATTGTAATTGCCAGAAAAAGCTAACAGTAATATTTATTGAATTTATTATCAAATACATTAATTTGTTGCAAACTTTATCACTTTATCGAATTAATTTCATTTGAAATAAGCATTTCTTACAAACTTTAAAACAAATCTTCGAACTGTATGCTTTTTTGTATTCTTAGATAGAACCAACAAGTAATTGAAAAATTACCAACTTCTTTTGTTGCTCATATTTATTGGACTTTATTTTTTAAAGTATTAATCTGAATATATGATTAGGCAGTAATTCAAGCAGTTATTAAGCTTAATACAATCATGCAAACTTTGTGTTTTTATACGGCATTATTATATAGATTGACATTTGCAAACGGTCAGAAAAACTTGCTTAAAGTTATTTAAGAAAATGTTTTTGTCGTAAATCATTTTTTAGCATTGTTGGTCAAAATTTCATCTTTTATTTTAAACAGGAAAACATACAGAAATGCGAGAAAGAATGAGTTTTAAAAAAATGCTACTGTACACACAATCTGAGTTCGAGTTGTTTTTAGTATTGTTGATCAAAACTAATACTCAATGTAACAATCAAACGGTTTTGTAATCTGGTTATACAATTTGCCTGAGATTCAAATTAGCAATTGAAGAATAGTAAAAAACAGTGACATTCGTTTGATTGTTACATTGAGCATCAATTCTTCACAGAATTATTTGAGCAGAAAAATTGTTGAGATTTCAGAAATTTCGGTTGAAACTTAAAAAATAAATTATACCCAAATACATTATACCCAAATAGCTTAATTGCTTAATTGGTAAAGGAACTTAGTTATAAATTTATTTGTAAAAATATTACAATATTTATTATTTAAAAATTTTTAGAAGTAAAATCCAGATCCACAAATAAAAAACCAAGAATTTTTTCAAGAAGGAAGAAAATGACTATAATGGAATGTTTACGTTTTTGCTACGCCTATTCACTATCTGAATGACTTGTCAACATCTTTCAGAAAACCAGGCTTTCATTTAGAGCTGTCAGAGCACGGAAAAATTTGCATTTCAAATTAAGCATTTGCTCATTTTTGAATTTAAAATATGACACAGATTGAAGTAGATAAAATAAAAACTAGAAAAGGTCAAGTTTTTCACTTCAAAATTGTTAAGATAGTCACAAGTTTCAAAATACAAATATAAACTATGTTTTCAAAAGATAGATGTCAACTACAATAATGACATCGTATGATTCATGCAGTGCTAAAACAATGAAATATATTATTCCAAATTCTGCGCATGTTTTTTTTCATCAGAGATTGACAGTTCAAAGCACAATGTTAGTAGACTTCATTTTTTGATAATCTCAACAATCTCGTCTTATGCTCTTTATTTTTAAATCAATATAGGTCAAATGACAATAAATCATGACTTATTTCCTCCAGAATCATGAATACGTTTACAGTTATAAACATTGTGGCTTAAAAAAACAACAACAACAACATCTTGCAGAAATTATACTTGATAAAATAAATTTGTTCTTGAATAAGTTAGTGCTGACAGTTACTGCAGTAATTACTATTAAGAATCATTGTTTAAAAAAAATAATATTTGCATTCCTAAGAAATTAGTGACAAAAAAGTTGTTTATTGAATTTATGTCTGACATTGACTCGCTAAAATTTTTTGCCTTGTCTAAATTAATTTTTGATTTCGTTCTTACTTCTGTTTAGCTAATTTTCATCATTCTATTCATGCACTACTTTTTTATGCTTGCAGAATTAAAATTAAGCATTATAAGTTGTAGCAAATTATTAAAAAAATATTTGCTGCATAATTTATTTTAAGTCTATTGAAAAATTTAAGCATATTTTCATATATCTCAGACCATATATTCTGTCTTGAATGTTATGACTTCACTCTTCAGTACTATTATGCAACAAAAAATGATTGCTTCACTTGAATTTACTGTTAACTGCTGACTGTTTAATTTTTGCTTTTAAGTGCTTTGCTTTCGATATTTTTTGTGTTATTTTTCAGAAAGTACAACGAATAACAATGAATGAGTGGCATATTAAAATTAAAGCAATTGAGAGATGTAAAAAAAATGCATTTAACCTTCCATACACAATTAAAAAAATAATTCAGTTGTATTTAAACAACAAATATCTTTTTTTTTCCTTTTAAATTTTGTTGTCAACAAGTAACAACTTATTTGTAAAAGACTGGATTCATTCTTGCACATTTCAAGTTTCAGCACATTTAAATTACATTATTATCACAATTTTGTAGTAATATTTAAATATAAATTAAAATAAAATTCGCTTTCTTATTTATTGCTAATCATAATATATTTGTTAAGATTATCAAAATGCTTTTCAGAAGCAGCAATATTTTATACGCTAATTCTTTTTAGATTGTTTGATTTGAAAAGTTTAATTCATAAAAAGTAATTTTTTATCACAAAAATCTATGATTTAATTTGATGGTGTTAATTTGAAATGTTATTGGGTATATATGAAATGAAAAAAGAACGTCTCATTCTATGTGAATAGATCAAAATAAAAGAATATTCTTGTTTTGTGTATCGGAAAAAATTTCCTCAGATAGTCTGCTTAGATTTGCAGATCACTCGACTTCGAAACTGCTTTGCATGACACTTACCACGTATTTATTCAGTTTAGCTTTGAAATGAAGAGTTAACATTTTCTAATATTATTTTTAATTGTTTAGGTAAATCTATTCAAAATTAAAAATTATTTCAATTTTTTACTGTTTGATTTATTTAGATTACTAATTAGTGCAAACAAAGAATAAATCATACATTTATTGTTTCCGTTACTATTTTTAGCACTGTATTACTTTTACAATTCAAATTTTTGTTTAGCGTGCTTTCTTTCTGTTTCACTTCATGAAAGAAGCAAAACGTTTGGAAATTTTTGTAATTTGAGAGCATTTATAGATTTTTCTTTATTTATGCACTCAACTGAGAAGCTGTTAATCACTCGGAATTATAGTTTATTTCCATGAATGTAATAACATTTTTGCAAAATAATGCATGGATATGTAAAAGTGAATTTTAAAACATTAATTTAAGACATTAATTTGCTCATAACCGAAAATTTTTTGCAAACGCCAATATGATTTGTTGCAGTAAAATTTCTGTGCTATACTGGAATAAGCACCTTGTTTATTGCGCTTTCTTCATAAAACTGCTTCACTTCTATTTTTATTTACAACTACATTATTTCTTTTTGTTTCTAAATTTTGTTTTATAAAAATTAAATAACAATAACCTTTGTAACACTAATAATAATTATTCTTTAATAATAATAAGTAAACAGTACTTGCTTTGTCTAATTGGGTGGCACATTATTACTATCATTGTAGGTCACAAATACTAATTTTGCTAATTTGAATGAAAATTTGATCTCTTTTATACTTGAAACATCATTATCAAATTCCTGGCATTAAAAAAATGCGCAATTTCAGCAAGAATGAATCACTACAATCTAATCCACAACAATAGAAAAAAGATATAAGAAATGACTAAAGAAAAGAGCGAAATAACAAAATTTTTAAAGGATTTGAATAAAGGAAATTTTTAAACATTTGAATCGAAATTGAAAGTGATACTTCACTTTGATCACATGTAAAATGCAAAATAAAACTGACGTTTTATAAAATTAATAGTCAAGGAGTAAAGTTGTCTAAATTAAATTTGCATCATTTTTCGACTACCTTTAGATATAAAAGCATGTAATTGTACTTCAGAGATTATTAATATAACTAATACTATTGCTCACTTTAATTTATATTTAAAAGTCGTATATATATGCTTGCCATAAATATTACATACATGACAATATAAATTTTTGGAGTACTTGAAATTACTTTGTTGAGTTTTCTAGTAAGACTTTATTGAAATGTTTTGTAGTTCTGAAAATATTGCGGTTACAAATATTTTACATGCACAATCAAATTTTTTATATATGCTGGAACAAGCTTTTTAAAGTAGCAAATTACATATTCAGAAATCAAATAAATCAGTTTTTTTTTCAACAGTTTTAATTAATTACTTCTGATATGCTTATTTATTATTATTAAAAAAGCATATTTGTTAGTTTGGTAAAGTAAAGTTTTCAGCTTGAAGATTATTAGTAAAACTGCAAAATTCCTTAAAAAGTTTTGTTTATTGAAAACCTGTTCTCTTTTTTCATTTATATTCTAACCTGTTTTTACTGGCATCATTTTATGATTTATAATAATAAGTATCAGGAAAATAAATTTGAAAAGCAAACTACAAGTAATAACGATGATTTAAGCAATTTGTATTGCATTCGTTGCTTTTAATTTTCAGGATAAATAAAAAGCTAAAATTTAAAGATTTAGATACCTCAATCAAGTTTGCGTAAAATTTGGTTCATTTAAAAGCAAATAATCATCAGACAACACTGAAGAGATCCAAACTGTAATCAGTCTCAATTCTTTATATTACACCATAAACAGTATGGTACAATTACGTGAATTATGTTTTGCTACTCACCAAATATCTGTGCAACCACAAATCATAAAATTTTACGCAACTACAAACCATAAAATTTTATTGCAACATCAAGCTTGATAATTTATCTAAGAATAACAGAAATTACGCAAAAAAATTGAACATTTTTAGCGTATTTACAAATCTTTTTTTCCTAGGTGCTAAAGTGAATATATTGCAAACGTGAAAAAAAAAGAGTAAGATTTACTGTTTTAATTTCAGATAAAATTATAGAAAATATATGATTATCATGAAAATAAATGAATAAAAAAAATTAAATTATGATTACATGAGATGCTGTTGGAAATTATTAATGATTAATTATGAAGTATTGCATTTATCAAATTTTTTTAATATCATATTTGTCGAATGATAGATATTTTACATAAATCATTAATTTAAAAAATATGAATAAAGTAGGTTAAATGGGCAAATTCTACATTTTGCTGACAGCAAAGTAAAAATTAAAAGTAGAATAATTTGCAAACAATACTTCATTATTAGAAATGAATAGTGCACTGCAAAACAATATTGTTGTACAGCTAACTAAGTAGCTTTACATAGCAAATGAGTATTGTTATTCCTGTTTTTCTGCAACTGCTAACTACAATCTCATATTTACTTTGTAAAATTTAAATGTGAAGGCTTGATGTCAAATGAACATGTCATGCTCAACATGATTGAAAGTAGTTTATACTATGATATTTTGATATATTTTGAAGCTTTAATCATCTTCATATGTAAGTATTATTGAAAAATTTAGTTTTGATGTGAATTATTATTTAAATTTAAGGAAGTTGACATCATTTCCATTTACTGTTCCATTATTAAATTTCTGTATTTTATTTTTTTATTAAAGTCTTGGTAAGAATAAATGTTGATTAAATGCAGATATTGATTCAAATAACCTGAATAAAAAATATACATTGTTATTTTTGTAAACTCCATCATTTGTGCTGCATGTCTACTTTGCCATTTTGTGATTGTTGAGAGAAGCTCAATTTTTCAATGTTTTTGTCAGGATTATTCATAAAAGTAGCACATTATTGTGTATTTCATGTCAAAATTTTTTAATTCTGTCTTTTTTTAGCGTGATTATTAGATGATTTTTTCAATTTGATAAATATTATGAGTTATGAGTAAAATAATTGTAAAGTACTGTTCGCAAATATTCAAGTTGGGAGTGCTCAAATAATGATCAAAATGTAAACTTTTTAATGTAATTAGTAGATTTTGTAAGACGGTTAGTTGTAAAAAGATAAATACAAGTATTAAATTTAAGTCTCACTGCTTACAAAACAATAGATAAAAGTAAGTACTGAATGGTAAGGACTGATTATAAGTACATAAAAATAATCAGAAATTAACTGACCAACAATTTTCATGCACTAAAAAATTATTCACAAATAATTCATTGTTGAACGATTAATTAGAGGAGCCAGTATGACAGTGTTTCTGGATAGTATACGCTGATACTACATCACTTGGTTCATTATAGCAACGACTGTTATCAATGACATATTTTATCATATCAGTAGCAATTGATGCATTCCTCTTGTGAAATAATGATAGTATTTACCGTTTTGAATGATAGTCATGCAGTTGGCAAGTTTTATCACGTACACACGCACATACGCATACATAAATATATATACATAATTATCACTTATATGCAGACGATGGACACGAGCAAACAAGACATTTAAGCAAGCGTATTACTTTCAAACTAATATATATGAATTTCTGTCTACTAATATAATATTATTTAGCAGGAGTGAATGATATTTCAGTACGAAATAAATATTTAATTTTACTCTTTTTCACTTACTTGATAAAGTGATAGTACTCAGTAGCTAGCTGATTACGTATTCTGGGCTTCCTAATCATTATCTAACATTAATTATTTTTGACAAGCAACAACAAATTTGTTTGCAAGTTTTTTGCATTCTTATCTTTGCTTTTTTAGTCATTCAATTATTATTGAGGAACTTTGAAGCAGTTTTGTTTGTTATAAATTTTTGATCTCGAGAAGTTTAAATTTTAGTGTTTAAGTTTCTAAATTAAACAATATTTCTTGTTTGTACAATAATAATTAATCCTCGAGCATTTTTGAAAATCAATAAAAAGTTAAAGCTTCTGTAAGCTTCTAGTCATACAAAAGGTGAAAAGTTACAAAAATGACAGATGTTAGCAAGTAAACATAAAAAGATTTCATTTTATTACTGTGTATAAATTAAAGTATTTTTTAAAATCAGCATTTACTTTTTATCTGCTCATTTATGTTTGTTTTATAAATATTACATACTGATAATGCATATGGTTTTGATTTGTTATTTGAGATAAATTTTTTATTTACAACTTAAAAATTTTTAAATGCGGTTTAGTTATTTGCACACATTGTAATGAAATTATTTTGTTACCAGTCAAATTTACCAAATTAAGCATATTTATTTTGGTATTCAGAAGCATTCTAATGTATTTTTCAGAATTATATGAAAAAAGATTATATTGTCGATGGAAGTCACAGAGTTGCAGCTTCAAAAATAAGAAATGGATTATAACTTTGGTGAAGGTTATGAGGAAGAAGAATTTCCAGAATTTAACTATTCAAATAATGCTTCAGAAACAACCAAACGATACTTCAAAGTTGCTAGGTAGGAGAAAATTTTTACAAATGATGAGACTTTTGCATTAAAATTTTTTAAAATAATCACATATTGAAAGCAATAAAATCCAGCATTAATCATTTAAAATATATACATATAGTTTCTATGGTACACTGCAAATTAATTAGTTGAATTAGGGTAATTAGAAGATCAAAATGAAAAGAAAGAAGGTGTTAAAATAGAAGAAAATTTTTACACTGTCGATGAGTATTAGCGATCTTTTATCAATACAATGAGTATTAATGTGTCACTGAATATTTTTCGCTATTACTTCTATTTATAAATTTAAACACATTAGTTTCTAGAATTTCTTTACTAATTTTCAAATTCAAAATATGGGTAAAATATCCATAATTTAAATTTATTTCTTTTAAAGTGTATATACATTTGAAATGAGTGAATTTGATAAATCATCACGGATGACTTGGGTATTAATTGCTGTTGCTAATAACTAATATTCCATTTTTGTATCGAATATAAGTTATTAATGCTCGATTTTTCATGATAACTATCGATTAAACCTTAAAACAATAAATAAATAATGCAATCATTTTTGCATTATTTCTGAATAATCTGTACTTAATATTTATTAAAACAACAAATGAAATATTAATGTAAGATGAAAACTGAAGATCAAACTTCTCTATTATCATTCACATGAAAGTTTTTTTAATATGATTTTAAATTATTTATAGATGTTATTTACGTTGTTTGACTTACAATGACATATTTTACAATCTAAATTGTGATTTTACATCTTTTGTAGTTTTTTTTCTTACTTTGCTTTTTACCACTTTTACTTGATTGAATACAACTGAAATATAATTTTTTGCATGTTTCAAGAAATGCTGAGCAAGTATTATTACTACTTTCTTCACATTTGCTCTGAAAGAAATAACTCATCAAAAAAGCATGAAATTAATCCTTTTGAGTTTTCATTACAGTACAATGCCAAATGAATTTTACTGAAATTAGATATTGGAATCTAATCTAAATAGTGATATTTACAAAGCTAACCCATAAAATTCGTTGAATAAAACCTTGTCGTTGTAATGAATGTAATAAATAATGATACGCGTTTTCATGTGCTTCTTGCTCTTTCAACTTTGCATTGCTACTTTTATCAATATCAAATATTAAACCTGTCTACACAGTCAACATTTAATGATGCTCTAAACCTTACTTTAGCAAATGCATAAAATGATTTATGCAAATAAGAACAAGAAATCAGAAGGAAGAAAAATATTCACAAATTCAATTTTTTTCCTCAACGTTTCGTATTCATTCAATTTTTTATCATTTGTTCTATTCTGAAAATATTCAGTCTTGATACTTAATCAACGCCATTATATTTAGTATTGGTATTTTACTAAATCCAAGCTTTTATAATTTTTATCTCATTCAAAAAATGGAGTGCGTGAATTACATAAGCATAATTTATGGAACGAATTTATCAGAAAAATTTAAATAATATGATTAACTTGAACAGTATTAGTAGAAATGAGAGGGAAATTACTATTTTTAGTTTTCTTCTATTCTTAAATATCTATGAGTTCTAAGATGACCTATTAAACAAAATTCTTCCCTTACTGTACAGACTTTTTAATTCATCATTATAGTTCATTATTTTATGAAAATCGCCTCACTCATATTATTTTTTATCAATTTTAATTACTTATTAGATTTTTCATTACTGTAAAAAACAATTAGAATTGCTCAACTTTTTATTTTCACATGATAAGTAAGCCAAATAATAAATTCATATGGTTGTATCTAAGTTTCGTTTGCCTAAGATAAAAATTTCAATTATTTGAACGCAGTCAAGCAAATAGAATACGATTATAATGATTAAAAAAAATATTATTATATGACTGAATTTGTATCATAACTTTTCATTTTTTCGTTTTTCTGCTTTTTTTTTTTGTTTTACTTTTTTAATTTTAATGTAAAAAAAAAAACTTATTTTGTTTGCTTGATTTTATAAAGCAAAGGATAGATTAATGTCATTTACTTTGCCGGAGATTCTCAATGACATTTTTTTTTTATTAGAAGATTCAGGATTCACTAATTATGCTATTTCTTCGTATATCAAAGTAGATTTTAAGTTTCTAATTCAGTCAAAAATTGAAAACTTTGATTCCCAACAGTTTAGCAAGTTTGTTGGAAACAGATTTTGAGATAAAAATTTTTAAAAGAAAAAATATTTCAAAATTAGCAAAATTTGGCGTATAATAAATAAAGCTATTCAGTAATTTTTGTCTTAAATTTCGTTCCCGAAGTGATGAATATTAAATTGCTATTGTTACCGGTCGCACAGTGACTTTAACAATACAAAATAGACGCCATTAAAGTAAAGTAATGATAATCGTGAGATTAACATCATTATAAAATCGGTAAAACCCATCGACCTTTACGATTACTTGTTACAGCTGTTTGAAAATGATCTAACTGTACTACTCCTGTACTACTCCAGTGTCATACTGTCATACTATCATAAACGTCTATCAGACGTGTTATTTGAAACTTCAAGAAGTTATTTTTGAATCTAAGCTTTTTACTAGTATGATACAAAACTTATCGAACAAATAAATTCACTAGTAGATCGCTGATGTAATTTATTACTTTAAGATTTTGGCATTCTGTCATTTATTTGAACCAAAAGTGTAATTATTTCAAGTTAATATGCGAAAATTATTGTAAGTTATGACAAATATTTTCTCTCTATGCAGCTCTCTTTCCATTTCCATGTATTTTAATGAAAAATTTTTCGAATATATTAAGTTTCAATATGAGTAATTTTAATTAAAGCATTTGTACAATAATTCTGTGCAGTATAAGTGAGCTTTTCAAAATTCTTAAACAGCTGCGAATCATTTTGTGGGCAAAAAAAATATGCAAATTATTATTTTAGAATGCCAATGATTAAAGAAGTAATGTTTGCGGCTAGCACTGCCAATGCATATCCATTCTATAACATTAAGGACAAGCCTTCTGGTATTTGTTTTTATCAAATTATTATCAACAAATCTTCGGTTATATTTTCTAGTAATAAATTTCATACTCATAGTATTTTTTAGAATAACAATTTAATCTAATGATTGAGATATAGATAGTGGTTCCGCTGTTTGCGCAGTATGTGGTGATGGACACGCAAAATTACATTATGGTATCTTGGCCTGTTACGGTTGCAAAGGATTTTTTCGAAGAACACTTACTGGAAAATACCGATATGTTTGCAGATTTGGCAATAACTGCATTGTTGATAAATGTAATCTTCTGTTAATTATGATGATATTACTATTAAATAATTTAGCAAATAATACGAGTTATTTAAAGATATTGCCAGTATATTTCTTAGTTATTCTTATAGCAATTCCGTTTTTGTAATTCTACAAGACTTTTCATGATCAATGAAAGAATCTAATATAAAGAACTGCGCTAAATCCGACAATAAACTAGACATTACTTCATTTTTTTTATGTATAATCAATCGAGCGCGCAAAACGTCTTTCCGACCAAAAAAGAGCTCTCTTAAACTATTTCAGTCTATTTTTAAGGCATAGCGTCTTTGCGTAAAAACTGTAATGTCGAGTTATTTGAATTACGCTTTATATATCTGATAAACAGAGAATCCACCACATATACATGAAATTCTATATCTTACTTACAAGATGAAATGATTTCAAGCAGCTTTACCTTTAAAAGTCTAATCATCTTCTTTATTGTGGTGCAATTTTTTTGGGGTTTATTTCATCTTTGAAGAAATTTTTGAAAATAACTTCTGTGTTCTTCTTCAATATTACAACAGTAAAAGGAAAATGAAAAAGCATTCTAAGCATGAAAGCAACCCTTAATTTGCATTTATTCCAAATATTTGTGATTTTCAGAGAAAAATTTGTTCAATTTCAGATAATACATCTATTGTTTTTGAGTTTAAGAATTTAAATTTCAGAGAGTTACTAACATTTCCCATTCAACAAAGTGACTGACTGTCTTACAAAATTTTTGAGCATTAATCCATTTGTTGAATTTACCAGAATGATTGCATAGAATTCTTACTTTACTTACTGTTAAAACAAACAAATTATGCAATATACTAGCTGACAATAGATTTTTATCCAGATCAGCGGAATAGTTGCCGTTATTGTCGCTTTCAACGATGCTTAGAAGTTGGGATGGATCCTAAAGGTAGTGTCTTTTGTTAAGATTTTGGCACAACATTCTTCAGTAGCTATCAGTTGGTACTGGATACTATCTCAACAACTAAAATGGATAAAATTTTTAGTATGGTAAATTGAGTAATTATCACACAATAAATATAATCTATAGTCAAAAAAACTATTATTTTGCACTCCTAAAATGCTGTAGCTGTAAGACCCGATCGTGATCTAACCGGCAGACAACGAGTTCCACGTTTACGTAAACGACAGATTGATGAAGAATTACTGAACCATGTGGTAAGCAAGAAACATTTACTTCCCATGTATTATAATTCGAATTACTTAATTTTCTTATTCATCGAGGACATAAAATTATTTGCATCTAACACTATTTAACAAGAAGTTCACGTCACTTCTGCTACCACTCAATATATTGCTTCGGGATATTCCTCTTAGAAAGCAAACTAAATTGGTAAATTCCTTGTCAGTACAATATTTTAAAAAAAAAGTATTTGCAGTTGATAACCGCGTGAAACTTGCACAAAGCATATCCGTAATTTTTGGCTCTGCTCCTAAATATATAGAACAATTAATTGTCTTCAAGTTTTGAATCATTCAGCATATCTTTTCAGGTTTTTGTAATACTTCAGTTATAATTATTTCAAGATGCGATTGCAAGATGATGATTGGTCACGGAAGCTACCTGTTGAGTCACGTGTATTATTAATGCAGCTGATGAATATCGAGTCAAAAGTTGCACAGCGAGAAGAAGCATCATCAGTTGTTGGAAATGTTTCGAAGAACGCAGCCAAAACTACGTCTCTTCGCGAGTTATTCGAAAAAAGGCCAATTTTTAATAGTCGACAAACTGAAGTATGCATTACCAAACTGCTAAATTTTTAATTGTAAACACGCCATGATACCAACCATACATTAATGCATGCAAAATAAACTAATTAATTAGCTATTTCGATCTTTCATGCACTCTTACATATTATAATGCGTAGTGGCATATAACTACATCAAGCACATAAATGTTTGTAAAAAATGAAGATGCGATACGAACCGCATAGGATGGTTCAAGTTGATGAACTACCTCAAATTGCTCATGGGAAAGCGGTTGCTGCAGTTGACTGGGTTCATTCTTTAGCTGAATTAGCCGGTATTACAAATACAGATGACAAGGTACGAATACTACCATAACCAGCCAGTTGATGATATAATTCAACTTTTCTAATCTAAATTATTAGAAATAAAGTATTTGCTGAATTACTAGGTCATGATACAACGATTAATTTTGACTAATTATTTTACAAATAAACAAGTTGCATTCTGAAAATAACATGCATCAGAGCACATTTTTAAGGCGAATGAAATAACAATTAGAATTTTTGCAGGTGGCTCTTGTTAAGTCATGCTACTCATCTCTAACAATATTCAATTTCTCTGCAAGAACTGCTCAAAATACTAGTAACACTGAAATACTATGCCTTTGCAATTTCTCATATGTTCCTAGAAAACTGCCAAGCGGATGCAACCAAGCAAAGTGATAGCTTTACTGATTCCTAATTCTTTAATAATTTTCATGCTATTATATATCTTGTTTACATCACAACCATTTATTGTTTAAAGAGCCGTTATAATGATTTGTGAGGAAATAGCTGTCACGAATGATTAACGAAACTAATTTTAGTCACTTATCTGAAGACTTGGTTGATCGGACATTGAACGAATTGGTGGCCCCGTTGAGGAAGTTGAATATAAAAGATGAAGAAGTAGTACCACTCAAAGCAGTCATTATTTTGAATCCAAGTATTTTTTCGCCCCATGTTCTGATTTGAGTAACTGAATTGTTGAATCAATTACTTTCTTTTACAGCATTTGAATAATCCTACCTTTTATTTGCAGATGCAAAAGGTTTATCAAGATCCACGCAACAGGTTGTTTCTGATCTTCGAGATCGCGTACAAGAAATGTTCTTTCAAGTTGTTAAGGAGTTACATCCCATTCACACAGCTATTGCTCGATTTGGCAATCTGCTTCTACTGTTACCCACAATCATGGTTTATTACGTTTTTTGCGCAAAATAACATTTCCTTCTTTAAACACAATGAAACATAAGGGTGCTACATTTTTTTTTTTTTGCATAATTTCTGACAAAAGTACCATTTTACAGTAAGTGCAAAAAATTAAACACTGTAGGCGTTAGCTGGAATAATGACTGAGAATCTACAAATTGTACGGGCTTTGACAAGACATGAAAATACAAACAACTTACTCGGCGAAATATTTGATGAAGTATGCGTCAAATTAGATGAACCTGTTACTTCGACTTCATCACCTATATTAGAAAATCCTGCAGAAATATCGTTACAGGTTCCCACTACTACTTCTTGTATATACTGTATTCATTCGGAATACTAAGACTTCAAAAACTTACTAAAACAGAACTAATCAGTGATTTTTAACATTGGAACAATATTTTACAAATACAGCAAATGTAAATTTTTTCAGTGTACCAGTTCATCAAAATCAGTATTAAATATTACTGAAGATAGCAAGATGAACAGAGATAAGTCTAAAATGGATTCAAGTACGCAAACTGATCTAGATGCAACCTTTAAGAGATCCTTATCAAGCATAACTTTGTACAAAACACTCACTTCACCCTGCCATGTAAGATCCCATTTACAGCTTATGAAAATAATAATTTTTGAAAAGACAAAACTAAGAAGTAATAAAAGAAACTAAAACTGAAGTATGTTCAAATGAAGATTGATTAATTATCATAATTTTTTAATTATGCGTACGACTTCAGGTCATCCATAGTTTAGAATAAAACTGTAAACAACTTTTAACCAATCAACAGTTGACTGGTTAAAAGTGGTTCTCGATTTTATTTTTTTACAGTATATCCAACTATATTCCATAAATCTAATCTCAAAAATATGCCTTGTAGCTTGACTTTTCAATTAAACGCCAAACTCTATCAGAATGAATGAACTTCAGTCAATTCCAGAACCTTTTGGATGATGAACCAACAGACTACTCACCTCCACCAGATTACAATGACTGCAATGACCTATTCTTCTTAATGGACGATATCAGATAAATACATAATGAATGGTGAACATTGATGCAGTACTCCATCAGATGAATGATTCATTTATTGGTCACACATATCATCTAGTTAGCGCCTTTGGAAATTCAGTAAAACTACTCAAATCTTTTCTAAAATTAGGTCAGCCAGATTATCCAGTTGATTTCTATCCATATTAATAAACAAAACTTTTAAGTATTACAAACAGTACCACTTGCATTGCTCTCAACATACAGAAACACTAGTGAACGTATATTGCACACGAAATTAACTTAAATACTAACGTTCAATACGTATGACTTCATTGAATTATGGAAAGAAAAAATACATCTACTTCCATTTCTTTCAATCCATTGCCTGAACTACAGTCCTTCCCACCAACTATTATAGTTAAATTTATTCAATAAGTAATAACATGCACTTGACTTGATTTCGAGATTCCATCCGAGGAAAAAGAGTACAACTTCTTGAAAAAAGTATGCAGAGTGAGCAATCTTATTACTAACTATGAATTTTCACCTCACAACTCAATAAATTTACAAAAACCTGACAGGAAGAGATCTCGTTTAGTTAAAGCCAAACTTACAGAATATGTGAGCAATTACAATGAAATGAACGGATGCAAGCTTTCGAGCGTTATGCTTCCGTAATTCAATATTGAAAATGTTAATTTCTATAAAAATAAAGTAAAATCTCATCAAATCTATCCTGTTTCACAGCAAAGGAAATATAGACGTTCATCAAATTTACATTATTAAAAAAATAACGGCTTAACCTCGTCATTTTAGCTAATTACAAACAATAATAATGTCATGAACATTTACTTCATAAATGAGAACTCTCTGATATAAAAACACCACAAATAACATAAAATACCGAAGTTAACAGAGACAATTAAATAACAAAATAAGTATTAAATAGTACGTCCATAAATTCGATGAAATCACAATAATAATTTGCATAATGAATACTCTAAATAGTACAAAATATGCTTTAGATATTTCAAAATTTATAACGATAAAATGATTTATAAGGAAGTATTGGCATTATAAAATATAAATTAATCCTGAATTATAATAAACGATTGGAAATTTAAATCTTGTAAAAATGTTTTTCAGAACAAATTATTTCTTTATTTGATCACATACTTCCTATCAAATCCAAAAGCCTTGACAGCAAATAACTGACAAGAAAATAACTATTAGAAGTTATTTCCATTATATTCATAACTCCGAAACTAATACATCCAACCGCTCTTTAGTCAACCGTTCGAATTTTCCAGTCAGACGGCCTGAAAATTTTGAGAGATTTTATCAGGAAACCATCTAATATCTTCAAATTAATAATCACTAAATAAGCTCGGATCGATAAACACACAAAAACAACCTTTGCTATCTTTGACTGGCACAACTGCAACTATTTCAACATTAGAACTTGTGAGCTTTTCTTCCATTATTTGTTTCAAAATCGCCAAAGCAATTTTTTCTGCTTCTAACAGCGTCATCGACTGTAACTGGACTAATTTTAATAAAGAAGTGAACTTAATATAATGACAAAAATACTATACAAATTTGCAATACAATGAACTTGTGAATTATATAGTGTATAAAGAAGCAAGATAAATGAAATGCGTGTGGATGCAAAGTTAAGAAAGTTACTTCATGATACTGTTCTTTTAAACTCTGCTCCGCTCCATCTGAGGCTGCTCCAATTGATTTCGCTAAGCAATCGATAAAAGTGCCCGAAGGATCTAAGTGGAAGCTGAAATTATGATGTGGATTTTATTTTAATGTGCACAAAAAGCAGAATCTTAGAGCGTACCAACTTGGATTCGTGACAATGCAATCTTAGTATGAAAATTAAGATTAAAAATACGATAAACGAACAGTTTTGGACCATCTTGATCTATACCAGCAAACAGCATAGCAACACCGAATGGTCTTGACATAGATGCCTAAAACTGATCATAACAATGAAAATATGAAAAATCGATTTCTTCGTTTCGAATAGTACGATGGTCCTGACTTTCGTATTTCATGACTAAGAGCAAATAGATCACATGAAACTTAGTGTTCCTTGCTACTTAAAAAGCAATTTATGAATGAACGCAGAAAGGAAGTCACTTTTCGATAAGGTAAAGAGCATTTATCTTAAGTAAATGTAACCATCTAATAATTTAGAGCAAATTAAAATAATTACAGTAAACCTTGACGTCATCGTCACCAAATTGCAATGCTAAATTTGCAACTGACATGGTCACATCTTCCACGCGTATTTTTCTGTTATATGTGAACCAGAAGTTCTGGGCTTCAACTTGTGCTCGTTCTACTAAAGTTCTTGAATCCGCGATGAGACCAGCAAATGTTACAGCTACAAATTATGATGAAGTTTTTCAGCCATACTGAGATCTGAGTCTTCATTTTAAGAAGAGAAGCATAATTTTGGAAAGCTGTCCATTTTAAACCAACTTACCAACATGCGAATCAACTTTGGAAATTTTTTCAATGGCATCATTTACCATCAACTTCGAAGTTGCACGTTTCTCTGCCGCTAAAATAACTCCTTCATTTGTTCGAATACCAATACTTGTTGAACCTAACTAAAATCGTAACCAATTACGATGAAAGCACAATATCAGGTCACGATAAAAAACTCTTTGGTATCAAAATTATTATAAACCACCTTCACTGCCTCAATTGCATATTCCACTTGAAAAAGACGCCCTTCAGGAGAAAAAGTGTTGACACCTCGATCATATTCACTTCTTGTCAGAAACATCCTTAAATAATATCACTACATTATGCAATCAGAATTATAACAAGGATAGAGCATTTGCACAATTAGTACGTTCAGCCGAAATAACAGTATAAAACTCAGAAAGTTGATCTGAGTAATCAGTTGTCAGTTGCATATCATAAACTAATCAATAAACTCATCATTTTTGAAGGATGGAAGACAATAACTACATTTATACTTTTAATGAACCTTGTCCAAAAACATTCGGTGGACAATTTAGATTTTGTTAAGAAATAATATATGCGAGTACTTCTGAATTATTCACTTTCCCTTGGTGCATCAAGGAGAGATAAACGTTTTTCACGTTTTAACGATTACGCAAAGTGTGCAGCATCAAAATTGAAAATATCCTGCAATATAATAATCGAGATCCCGTCTCTGCAGTTCACTATAAAATCTCTCTACTGTTAAAGATGAGAAACATGATACACAACTGAGCATGCAACAACTAAGTGTTCGCAATACGTGCAGAAGCGTAGCTGAAAAATGAAGTAACCTCCTTCCGCAATTTTGCTTTACTTGTAATGGCAAGTCCCCTCACTGCTATATTGCAACCACTAAAAACCTAAACTTCATGGAAAGAACACATATACTGGTTCACAGTAAATAAATTTCGAAACAACAGTGACTTACAAATCTGAAAAACAAAAACAGCTAATTTTCTTATCACTTTGTGAAGTGATAAATTTTACTGCTAACAGATGAATGCATCAACTCAAAAGTGTTTCACTCATTTTCACATCTATTTAACTCTATTTAAATCTATTTAACTCTATAGAGAATAGACAGACAGCATTATCAACAATTTGACACCAAATATACAGTAATATTGCACAATGCCATCAATAGCAGAAAAAATATTACAAAGGAAATTCAAGCATAATAGGTCTACTACTAATTAAGCATAAATTACTGTTTCAAATTTTCGTTGCAATTTCAAATTATATGCTAAAAATATGCAACTGGTTTAGCTCATAGATAGCATTAAGCAAATTTTATGAATGAACAAGCACTAGAAATTGCAGTTTCAATCTCAAAAACTATGAGCAAAAACAGGAGATTCAACAATAAATAACAACAAGATTCAGCCTTGAACTGTGTCAAAAAATGAAAATTTATGATTTTAAGGCCTTTAGTAGTTTTGCTGACTCATCGTTAGTTATGCAACCATGATTGGTTTAGTATGAAATTAACGGTCTGTATTATCTTTGCTAATAGAAAAGAGAAGATTTAACATCCTCATTTCTCATAAGATCCTCATTTCTCATAAGTGTCATAACGAAGGTAGGTCGTCCTCATATTCTGTGGCTAGAAGTAGTGCAGTGTTATTGTAGTGGGGATTCTCAGTAGCCATTACCGTGCTAGTGTT